>BHFV01000175.1:0-43142 GCA_003568905.1 Trebouxiophyceae sp. KSI-1
CGGGCCAGGCGCCGCCGCCCGGCCGCGTTTCCCGCGTGCTGAAGCTGCGGATGCGACGTGCGCTCGTGTCAGGCATGCCCGGCAGGAGAGTGAGCGGCGAGCCATGCTGCTTCGTTGCTGTGCACTTGGCGGGGCAGCCAGAGCGCAGCCGCCCGGCCTTTCCCATCCGCCCAACCATGCGCCCATGCCCATGTCAGCCATCCAGCTGAGGCATGCCCCTGGCCTCAGCCCGCCGACAGGCAACAAGTCGGCGCGGGGAGGGGCCCCGCCTGGCCAGCTGGCGCCCCGCGTCCAGGTCCCAGACGATGACTAATCCGTCGTATGAGGCGGACATGGCCAGGCCCGGCAGCCGCGGGTGGCCCTCCAGCACGGGCACGTCCTTGGCGTGCCCGCGCAGCCGCGCCGCCTGCTCGCCGGTGCGCGCGTCCCAGACGAGGATGCTGCAGTCGCTCAGCGCGGCCATCACCTGCGGGCGGCCACGGCGCAAGCATGTGTGCCAGGGCGTGCAGCTGCGAGCCTGGGCGGCTGGGCGGCAGCCGCTTGCACTGCTGTTTGGACGGGCAGGCAGGCGCCGACACAGCCGGATCCCTCAAGCCTGCCTCCTCCGCACGCTGTCCAACAGCAGCGGCAGCTCCTGGCACGCCTTCAGGCCAAGCGCTGGGAGTGGTCGGCTGCCTCTGACGCGACCGAGCCGTCACCGGGCCGGCTGCCGCCGAGAGCGGAGCCGCCTGGCAGCGCCCGAGCGCCCGCTCTGTTGCCTGGTGGCTGGCCGGGGAGCGTGCCCGGCTGTCGTCGCGCGTCCATGCCAGCTGCGTGACCTGCAGGCTCGGAGGCGGCCGCCGCCGGCGCCGCGCCTCGGCGATGACCGCCTCGCTGATGCTGCCGGCCAGCGTCAGCTCCGTCTGCCAGCCGCCGCGCGGCGCCTGCCCGCGCCGCCGCGGCCGCCGCCACACCTGCCGCCGCACGCAGCAGCTCGGCTTGCGCCCTGCACCCCGGCCCAGTGGCTGCCGCAGAGCCAGAGGCGGGCGCTCGGCTGCTGCTCGAGCAGACCCCCCCCCTCCCCCCCTTTCTGGCACCTTCCGCCCCTGCTTCCCGGCGTTGCCACAAGCGCGACTGACTGAGCGTCTTCTGTATGAAGCTCTGAACCCCCTTGTGTTTCAACCATGATTGTTGAACACCACACAAAAGAAAAGCATGCAAAACAATTCAAAATCCTCAAATGCACTGTCTTGTCTTCAGCAGCAAGCAAACAGCTGAACCTCACAGTTTTTGACTCAGTGTTGGGGGGGACCGCACCCGCAGGGTGCCGTCGCGGCTGCCGGTCGCGAGAGCATCCCCGGCATGCGAGAATTGCAGCAGGATGATGTCGTTCTTGTGGCCGCCCAGCCGGCCGGCGGGCGCAGGCGGCTCGGCCGCCGCCCAGGCCCCCGCCGCGGGCCACGCCCAGCAGTAGCAGTGGCAGTCGCCCGCGCCCGCCATGACTTGCAGCCCGTCGGGGCTGAAGCCGCACACAAACAGGTCCGGGCCGGCCTGCAGCGCACCGGGCGGCTGGCTCGCTCGCCTGCTGCAGGGAAACATTCTGCCTGGCCCAATCCTGTTCCGATTCATGTTCTCTCTTGTATTTTGCAAGTTGGAATTGAACGCAGCAGCGAATCTTGTCCACAGTATTGCAACACGGCTAGAGGAGCGGGAGGCCTCAAGACATGGACATGGAGTGCTTTGCTGCTGGCTCCAGGCAGCAGCGACTCCGCTGGGCACATCGGCAGCTGAAGGGCTGGTGAGGGCGCAGAGGGGCGCACGCTTGCCGCCGGCGCAGCGCCTGCTGCAGCAGCAGGGGCCTCCCCCTCCTCCTGCTCACCGTCAGCCGCAGGCCCTGCCTCCGCTCCGGCGTCGGCCGCGCCAGGCGGCGCCTCGGCCGCGGCAGCTGCGGCGGCCGCTTGGGAGTGGCGGGTCGTGGGGGCGGCGGGCGCCGGCTGCGGCGCTGCAGCCAAGCCGTACCCCGGCCCTGCCCGCAGCACGTGCAGCGCCTCGCCGCCGGCGGCCGCGTCCCACAGCCGGCAGGAGCCGTCCATGGAGCAGGAGAGCAGCAGCGCCGGCGACTTGGGGTGGAAGGCCATGAAGCAGACCGGCCCCGTGTGGCCGAGCAGCACCGAGACCGGGAAGCCCAGGCTGGCCTCCTGCAGGCCGGCGGCGGCGCGGTCAGGCATGCAGGCAGCCAGCTGGCAGCTGCAACCGCCTGGCTCGGCAGGCTGCGCGCTGCTGCTTGGGGTGCGCTTCTGTCACGTCGTTTGACAGCATGGACAGATGCCATGGGGCATGGCTTGCCCTCATGCGCGCGGCGCCTGCTCTCTACCCGCCTGCTTGCAGGCATGCCGCATGCAAGAGCACCCGCTAGCGAGCCTCTTGCACAGCAAGTTCTGCTGTCAGGCGGCGACAGGTACCCGCAACCAGAGTCGCCCCCATCAAGTCCCAGAGCCCCCTCAAGAGCATGCTCCACGCCAGGCAGCCTCTGACAACGCATGCATTGCAGCGCCCTGGAGGGGCCAGTCGCGGGGCTGGCAGGCGGGGCGCGCACCTGCAGGCTCCAGACGCGGACGCTCGCGTCGTTCGAGGAGGAGGCGACGAGCGCGTTGTCGTGGGCCACCGCCAGGTCGGTCACCTCGCAGTCGTGCCCCAGGCACGCCATTCGCAGCGCGCCCGTCGCCATGCTCCAGATCTGGCGGGCAGGCGGCGGCAGGGGGTGGGTCAGAAGGATGGGGTTTGCGCCAAACACTGACAGGGTAGCATCGCGGCGGTGGTGCTGCTGCCAGCGGTTTCTAGACGCGGGGGAGGGACAGGCGTTCCGATCCAAGCACCTCCGCTGTCGGCACGGGCATGAAGTCCGCTGGATGGTGCGGACAGAGGCAAGGCAGCAGAGTCGAGGCAGCGAGGCTGCTGCAGTGCTGCAAGTGGCTTCAGCCTCAAGGCGAAGGACCTTTCTTCAAGTCACATCTGCTCGCGGTCTGAGCACTACAGCTGCAGCAGCCAGCGAGTGCATGCAAGTCGTCGCACGGGCAGAGAGCAATGCGGCCTGTCGAGGCAGAGGCAGGCAGGAGGGAGGGGGAGGCGCCTTCACGAGGGAGTCGTCCGATCCGGAGATCAGCAGGCGGCCGGTGCCGTCGAACGCCAGGCAGTAGACCGGCGAGCGGTGGCCGCGGACCGTCTTGGCGTGGGCCAGCCGCCCGGCCAGCAGCCGCGGGGCCTGCCGCGCGATTTCGGCGGCGGCTGCGCGGCCGCCGCCCTGCTGCAGCTCTGCCAGCCGCAGGGGCAGGCTGAGCGCCGGGCGCGCAGCCTCCGGCGGCTGCAGGTGAGCCATGCTGCCGGCGCCTGCAGGGCGGCACCGGCGCACTAAGCAGGCTGCCAAGAGGGCGGAGGTGGGCAGCGAGGCGAGGGGGGCGTGCCGCCGGCCAGCAGGGTCCCGAGGCCCTGCAGCAGGCCGCCGGTGCTCCGCTTGGCCTGCAGCGCGCGGCCCAGCAGGCGCGGCAGCAGGCCGGGAGCCACGTGGCTGTACTGCGCCGCGAGCTCCTCGTAGCTCATGGCGTGCTCCCGGCCTGCGCTTGGCATCCATGACGCTCAGCCAGCTGTGTTGCAGAGCTGGCTGCCGGGGGCAGTGGATGCAGGAGGGGCACCGAAGATGTCGGTGCGCGTGGGCAGCAGCCCAGCGGCCGCAGCCTCCGCGACCAGGGCTCCGGCTGCCTGGCGGCAGGGCCCCCGGCTGAGAAAGTGCAGGATGAGGAAGTGGAGCTCCCGCTCGTCGACAGGCGCCTGCAGCAGCAGCAGATCAGCTATCAGGACAAATCGTGCTCTCGCTGAGCCCGATTTCTTCGTGCTCCTGTGGTGGCAAGGCTAGATGGCAAGATGGCGGTCCCGTAACGAAGCGTTCTCGGCCGCCAAAGCAGGTGAGACAGCGCGGGCGTCGGGCAAGCTTTCCGGTGCATCCATCTAAAGGGAGGAAGCATGTCAGGGTCCATTTGGGCCGTCGCGAATCGCAAACATCGCATTCACGGATGCCCAGCGTCGCATCGCACGACAGACGCAGCCGCCTCATGCATTCGGCAGCTTTTATTAAGGTAGAGAAGTGCAATGCACGCCAGAGACGGAAACCGGAGCGCTGTGTGTAGGGGCCGCAACATCGAAAAACGCCATGCCGCGGCATGGCGGAGTTGTTCCGGCGGAGAGGGGTCCAAAGTTGCACGGACAGCGCGCCCCCGAGCTCGCAGCGCGGCGGGTGACTCGCAGCCAGACTCGGTCTGGTGCTGTGCGCTGATGTGTGCCAACGTGCAGAGGCGCGCCTCGGCGAGCTGCCCGCCGGCGGCCGCGGGCGCCGCGGCGTCCCCGGCGGCCGCCATCGTCCGCGAGTCGCGGATGTCCCCTTCCAACGCCACGCTTTTCGCTGCCCCGGGCCGTCTGCTCCACGCGCGCCCGCTTCAGCTGCTGCTGCGTGAGCCTCTCCGTGGGCCAGCAGCGGCTCGCCCCTGCGCCTACAGTCGCGCTTCCGCTTTCAGCTCGAGCGGCACCAACCTGTCTTCATGTATGGGACAAAGCCGAAAAAACAGAACAGGAGTCTGCTACCTGAGCACAGGCTCACTGGAGCGAGCCACACGTGTCGGCCGCTCGGGCTAGCGCCTAATGCTGCCGCCTGCAAAACGCTAGCGCTAGCAGGGGGAAGCATGACCCCTTTTCCCGGCTGGACTGCGCGCTGCAGTACTCCTGGCAGCGTTGACGCACTGTCACCGCTACCTGCCTCTGTGCGAGGCTCGACGAGGATGCGCAGCCTGCTGCGCGCGGGGAGCCGGGCGGCGCGCCTGCAGCAATTGTCGGCCTTCCGCGAACGTTCCGCCGCGAACGCGGTGCAAACGGCGTTGGAGGCGGCTGACAGTAAGCTGGACGACGCGCAGCGCGCTTCTCCTGACCCGCGTGACGGCGCGAGCGCCACCTGGCCGGCACCGATGGCAGTGGTGAGCTAGCTCGTTTCTAACCATATTGCCCACTCTGCAAGCTCGCTGAGCGTCTCAGATACCTCAAAATGACGTGCATTAGCTTTGCCTACAAGCGCGCAGCGCCACAGGCGCTCGGGTCGCCTCCTCGCCACATGGAAGCATGAACCATGCCACCTGGCTCATAGCCACGAAACGGGCTGCCGCAGGTCCGCTACACGGGCGAGGGCCTGCACCTGGGCGTCAAGTGCGCGTGGACCCTGCTTGTTCGGGGCGACGGCGCCTTTGTGGACGAGTGCCGCAGCCCCCACCTGCGCAGCACAGTGGGCTACGACGGAGGCGTCGGCTCGCACTGCTGGGAGGCGCGCCTTCTTCTGAAGCATACGCCCTGCAGCAGCTTGACGAAATGTCTCCGGTTGGCAAAGTCCCTCGCTCCCACAAGCCAGGGCGCCTGATCGGCACGGGACAGACGACCTGCAGGTGGACGGCATGGGCGTGCCTAAACAGCTGGAGCTGGACGACCACGAGGTGTGTGGCCTGCCAGTCCTGTCATTCCTGCCGCCGCACCCTCGGCAGGAGACGTGCAGCTGACGCCCGCGCCCGCCTGCGCGCAGCACTGCCTCCTGAGCAACTGGGTGCGCTCAGGCTTCTGGCTGCAGGCGGAGGCGCAGCAGCGCCTGCAGCGGCTGCCTGCCTGCGAGGCAGAGGAGGCACGCTTTGGAGCTCTCCCTCCTGGAGTCCTGGGCTGCCTAACCGCATGTCGACTAAACCGCTGCAGGCTGACACGCAGGGCGAGCGGACGCCGGAGATGCAGCACACGCCGGGCGGCCCAGCCACCACCTCTGGAGCCAGCGGCCCTGACGGCAGCAGCTCCGTGCGCATCCGGCTGCGGGAAGGAGAGGTGGGGCGCTCCCTGCACTCCCCCTGGCATGCGCCCACGGCAAGCCTGTTGAGCCGCATGTGTGGGTGCATCCTGGGTGCAGCAGCACAGGATCACACTTGCAATCGTGGCTAGCGCAGAGACAGGGGCTCTGAGGCGCGCCGACTCGGGCTCGCTCGCAGATCGTGGGCGAGGTGAGAGGAGGCGCCCAGGCCGAGCGCCCCGACAGCCTGTTGATCCGCATCCTCGGCAAGGTGGACGCGCACCTCTTTGCGGACTGGCAGCTGCACGGCGGGTGCGCCCCCTGCGGCCGGCTGCCCGGCAGCTGCAGAAGCAGCGGCCGCTTGCAGGCACCTGACTGGCAGGAGAGCTGAGCAGAGATGGCCTGCGAGTCTGGCAGGGCGGGAGCAGACTGCAAGCATAGCACGTGCAGCCAGCATGCAGCCGGGCTGTGCCTGCTCCTGGAGTGCGCGTTTCGTCCTGCATGAGGGTGTCCCGTTTGAGGCCGAGTTTTGCCAGTTTCGGCGGGCCTGAAAACTGCAGAAAACCCCGCAGGCGCTGGTTCCCACGCAGCTACCGGCTGCGCGCGGCCGCCGGCAGCGAGAACAGCTTCCGCGTCGCCCGCGCGGAGGCGCTCAGCCCCTGGCAGCTGGCGGCCGGCGGCTTCAGCATGCCGGCCTCGTGGCTGCTGCCGCCAGACACGACGTTCGAGCCCGAGGCGGGCGGCCCGCTGCCCGCGTGGTGGACCGCCAGCGGCCACATCCTGGTGCAGCCGCGGCTGGACGGGCGGGAGCTGGGCTACATGATCCTGGACACGGGTGGGGCCCTCCCTCCCCGGCCAGGCTGGCTGGCACGCGGGCGGCGGCGGTGCCGCTGGCATGCTTTCCCCGGCGTCGCGGGGTGGCCGTGCGGGGAACATGCATGGCCGGCTGGAGGGGGCCGATGCGCTCGTGGACTGCTGGGCATTGGCATAGGGGGTTCGAGAGCCGCCCGTCTGCCCCCCCCCCCCTTCCCCGCCCAGCCTTGCCACTGCCAGCCACCGCCGGCACACTCACCCAGCCACCCCCTGCCCCGTCCCTCCCACCTGACACCCAGCCCCCGGCGCCGCTGCAGGCGCCAGCGGCTTTGTGATCGAGCCGGAGGCGGCCAACGCGGCCGGCATGGTCCGCTTCGGCAGCTTCCACTGCAGCGGCATGATGGACGCGGTGCAGATCAGCCTGCGCCGCTGCGCCTCGCTCGCGCTCGGCCCGCTGACGGTGGCGGAGCCGCTGTTCATGGAGATGCAGCTGGGCGGCCTCGTGCGGGGCGCGCCGGGCCCGGTGATCGGCATCGTCGGGCGCGCCCTCTCCCTGAACTCCCCACCCCTGCTGTGCCCCCTGTGCAGCGCAGACGGCATGCTGCCGGCCGAGCGAGGGGCACTCGTCAGTGGTTGCGGGTTGCAGTGGGGGGAGGCTGTCGCCGTCCGCTGCTGCCTGCGCTGTCGATTTGGGCTGTGGCGGCAGGCGCATGACATGGTGTGGTTGAGGCGCGCTTGCCTGGCCGTGGAGCCGAAGCGATGAGCGAGCTGATGGTCGGCGGGTGCCGCTGAAGGGGCCTGTCCTGTTTGGCTCACACAGCAGCAATGGTGTGGCGCAGCGCACCCCATCAAAGCGCTGCAGGCCTGCCAGCCGCTGGGGCAGGGAGCGCTTTCGCCGGCCGCGGCTCGAGCCTGACAGCCTGGCCTTCCCAGCAGCCCCGCCACAGCAGCTGACAGCCTGGCGACCGTCCGCGTGCCGCAGATACGATGTCTTCCGCCGCGCGGTCGTCGACATCCCGCACTGCCCCGACCGCTCCGGCGCCTTTGAGATCCGGCTGCACAGCCCGGCGAGCTACCGGGCGCCGCCCGAGCTGCAGCCGCACTGGCACGCGCTCGAGTTTGTCAGCAGCCTGCCGCTCATACGCGCGCGCATCCAGGCCAACGGCTGCGAGCACTCTGTCCGCCTCATGATCGACTCCGGTGAGGCGCCCTCCCTGACCCGTCTGTCCTGAGCTGCGAGCTCAGCATGCAGCTGTTCCTGCCTGGCTGTGGCAGGTGGGGCTGCGCTGCAAGGCTGCCGGACCGTGCGGCAGGCTACCTGCCGGCAGCTGCGCTTTCCTGCAAGACTGGCTCCGCATCAGCCAGAGCAGGCTGCTGGGGCTGGCGCCTGCGAGCCGGCAGGGGGCCTGAGCGATGGCGGTGCGGCCGCAGGCGCCGGCGGCGTGGACCTGATGTTCAATCAGCGGGCGACCGACCAGCTGGGCCTGCTGGATCACATCCCCTGCTCCACGCGCCTCATCAAGGCACGCCCTCCCTGCTGCATTGGCTGCACTGATGCCGCCGAACAGTGAGGCTGTGTGCGTGCGGGGGGCGCCTCTGGCCGGCTGTTGGCATGGTGCCAGTGCTGAAGGGTGCTGAAGGGGATGCTGCTGCTGTGCAGGGCGTGGGCGGCAGCTCGACAGAGCGGCAGCGTGTGAAGAGTGGCATCCTGCCGCGGCTGTCCCTCGGAGACAGCACCTTCAGCCGCCTGGACTGCCTCTTCATCGGCTCCGCCGGCCTCGACCTGAGCCACTACGTCCAGGGCATCGTCTGCTCCCAGCTGGTCGCACGCTGCAGGACGGTCCTGGATTTCGCGCGCCGCCGGGTCGCGCTGGTGCCGGCAGAGGCAGAGGCAGAGGCCGCTGAGTGACATCTGCGTGGAAAACTGTCGCATTGTAGAGCACACTGTTGGAACCACACCGTTGGAGCGCAGGCCAGTCGAGAGCGCAGACCAGTTGAACCCCCTTGTAACACCAAGGAGAGACGCAAACGCCTGCGCCCTCAGTTCGAGGGCCTTGGCGTCCAGCACTGGTTCGGTTCACGCCATTACAGCGCGGGGAAGCAGTCATGACGGCCGCGATCGACGAGGGCGAGCGCTGGCGCGACCTCGACCGCCTGTTGACGCGTGCGGGCAACATCACTGGCCCGGGCTTCGAGCCATCACCGGAGCTGCGGGGGCTGCTGCATGACGACGTGCGCGTGCTGTGCGTCGGTGCCGGTGGCTTGGGATGCGAGCTGCTCAAGGACCTGGCGCTGACGGGCTTTGGCAACATCGATGTGATCGACATGGACACAATCGACGTCTCCAACCTCAATCGCCAGTTCCTCTTCAGGTCAGGCGCCGCCTGTTGACGAGATGAATGGCTGGCCGAGAGACATGCGTCCGAAACGCCTGCTTCTGCTGCAGGATGGCGGACGTCGGCAAGCCCAAGGCGGAGGTGGCCGCGGCACGCGTGATGGCGCGCGTGCAGGGCGTGACGGTCACGCCGCACTTTTGCCGTATCGAGGAGAAGCCGCTGGAGTGGTACGAGCAGTTCCAGCTGATCGTGCTAGGCCTGGACTCCCTGGAGGCGCGGCGGTACATGAACCAAGTGGCCTGCAGCTTCCTGGGTGCCTCCCCGGCCTCTTGTCGACGTCCATTCCGCACGAAATCTCCTGCATTGACTGCTGGCTCAGGCAGCTCGGGTGCAAGACGTGGGGCACGAGCGCCGGATGCCCTTGTCCGCAGAGTTTGACGAGGACGGGCAGCCGGACCAGAGCACATGCAAACCGATGGTGGACGGCGGGACAGAGGGCTTCAAGGGGCACGTGCGCGTGATCCTGCCCGGCTTCACGCCCTGCTTCGAATGCACGCTCTGGCTCTTCCCGCCGCAGACCAAGTTCCCGCTCTGCACGCTGGCGGAGACGCCCCGGTGCGCCCCTCCGCCCTTTTCCGGCCCCCTGCACAGCCACCTGAGTCAGAGCCGCATGACTGCCGGCAGGTCTCAGGACGGACATCGCCTCACCCCAGCCAGCCTCCCAGCTCGCCCTCGGCAGCTCCCTGCTGCCCGCGCACAGGCGAGCTCGCCAGCGGCCGGACTGACCGGTCGCTCCTCGGGGCAGGTCGGCGCCGCACTGCATAGAGTACGCGCACCTCATCCAGTGGGGCCAGGAGCGGCCGGGAGAAGACTTCGACCCGGACGTGGAGGAGCACATGCAGTGGGTGCACGCCAAGGCACTGGCGCGGGCGGAGCAGTTCGGCATCCCCGTGCGCCCCTTCCCCTGGCGGACGCCTGCACGAGCCTGGTCCGAGTCGCAGCGCATGCCGCGCTTGCGCGTCTCCGCGTGTCAGCGGCTCGCCCAGCTTCCCATGCCAAGAGCCGGCTGCATGCACCCTTTGCAGCCCCGCCGCCGCCCGGCGCAGCCAGGACCGCACACAACCCAGGCAGCGGCGACGCTGCCCCCGCAGCCAGCTGCGCCGGGCCTCGCGTGGCCGACACATGCAGTATAACTCGTGCACCGTAACTCGCGCTGCCTGCGCCACATGCGCAGGGCGTGACGCCGCAGCTGACGGCAGGCGTCGTCAAGAACATCATCCCCGCGATCGCGAGCACCAACGCAATCGTGGCGGCCGCCTGCACCCTCGAGGCGCTCAAACTGGTCACGCTGTGCGCGCCGGGCATCGACAATTACATGATGTGAGACGGCCTCCTCTCCGCACTTGCTTGCATGAATGCCTGGCAAAACCAGGTCCAAAACCAACGCCTGGCAGAAGACTTGTTTTTTCGCCATTCGACCGTTTTTTCTGGGGGCAGTGCCGGCGTGTTTTGGTTGGACAACAGGCAAGGGCTGTGGTTTGCGCGGGGCGATGTGCTGCTCGCCATTATTTCCATGAATGTTTAATGGCGCCTAGTAACGTGCTGCTTGCCATTCTTTTCGGGAAAGTTTGTAGGCGCACTCACCCCTGCAGACATCCCCCCCCCCCCCCCACCCCTCAATCGGCCCAGAATGAAGCAGAGAGCCATGTGGAATTCCCGGGCTCGTGGGGCACGCCGGGCTCGTGGGGCACGCGAGCTGCCTGCCGGGAAGGGCCCAGCGGACTCTGCCTGGGCTGCGCAGGCGAGGTTTGGAGGCAGCAGGGGCGCGGCGGGCGGCTGAGGCTCGCCTGGCTGCTCCGCAGGTACGCCGGCACCGAGGGGGTGTATGCCCCGATCTTCCGGAACGAACGCTCGGACGAGTGCCCCATGTGCAGCCCCGGCGTGCCGTTCGAGGTGGACCCGGGCGCCACGCTGCAGCAGGCGCGCCGCCCGCCAGCCAGGCGGCTGCGCACCTGCAGCCCACGCGTTGCCTGCAATGCGGCCCCGCTCAAGCAGTCGTCAAATTGCCATTGCCATTGGCAATGCCATTGCCACTGCCACTGTGGCTTTCCAACGGCAGGTCATTGGCCACCTCCTTGCCATCCAAGCGCCTGGCTTGCGGCCGCCACTCTGTCGGGGCACAGCACTCCTGGCAGCCGCAGGAGGCGGCATGACAGCGGCCAACCGCTCGCAGGTGCTGGACGCGATGGTGCGTGAGCGCGTGGGCGGCCGCGAGCTGAGCGCGCCGAGCGTCAGTTACGGCAGCACCAACCTGTACATGCGCGGGCCGCTGGAGGAGGCGACGCGGCCCAACCTGGACAAGGTGACCCGCCTGCTGCCAGGCTCTGAACCGCCTGCACAGTGCCGCAAATGGCAGAAGCTGCCCCATCTCTGTCCGCTCGTTGATTCCTTCTGGGGTGCAGAACCCCCTGTGGCATGCAGCTGCGGCACCTGCTGGCCGCCCGTCGGTCCCGACAGCAGCATGCGGCTCCCGTCTTGTGAGCTTCAGCACTGACGCCAGAGGCTGCTGCTGAGGCACGCCTGCGGTGTGCTGCCCCCCCTGCAGCCGATCGCCGAGCTGGTGGACGGCAGCGGCAGCGTCCTCAGCGTGAACGACCGCAAGCTGCTGGCACCGCTGCGGGTCAAGCTCAAGTTTGCCGACTCCCAGATGGCAAATGGTGCCGCCGGCTGACTCTTGTTGTGCCTTTGTTGCTCTTGTGGCTGCCCTGGCAGCTGGCTAGTGATGACATTGCCGCCCCTTGCGCCTGCATGGCTGCGTGCTGTTGCGTGGAGCTGCCCAAGCAGGCTTGCTTTGATAGGACAAGTAGGGCGCTCCGCTGCTCTCGGAGCGTCTGGAGAATGCTCACAGACAGACGACTGGGGCGTCGCAGCGCTCTTGTAAAGGCTTGGGAGCGATCAGGCGGCACAGCAATGCAGGAGCCGGCAGCTCCACTTCGCACTTCAGCACATGTCAGTTCCACCAAGCACGGCTTGGTTTCCGGCAGCCTCAGATCCCCTTTGCGCATGTAAGCTCCCAAGGCACACCCAGTCTGTGCCGCACCCTGACCACGCCCCCATGCTTCCCCCGACGCTCAGGGCTTCTGCGCCTTTGGCTCGGTTTGAGCAAAGGAGACGCGTGAGCCCCGCCGCTTCTGCGGCAGGAACGTGAGCACCGGCCCCTGTCGCGCCTCCGGGCTCCCCGCCTCTGCCCCTTCCGCGGGCGCCGCCTGCTCCTCTGCCGGCCCTGCCAGCACGCCGTCACCACACCAGAGGTCAGCCAACATGCCAGGTGATGGCAAAGCCGCCTCGGCCTAGTGCGGCAGAGCCGGCTGCAAGCCCACACTGCTGGCAAGGACTCCAGTTGGGAGGAAGCGTCCAGGTCACAGCCGCAGAGCGCACCGAGCTCGACATCTGCCGGCGGCTCAGCTGCCGCCGGCTCGGCGTTGGTGTCGGAAGCGTTGCTGAACAGTGAGCCCGTGCGCCGGCGCATGAATCGCTGCAGGGGCGGGCTGCCGTCTCCGTCGCCGCCCTGTCCGCCGCTGCCTGCAGCCCAGCCAAGGCCGGTGTCTGCCTCAGGCCCAGACCCATGCCGGCCATACTTTTGGGCTATAGATCGAAGGCACAGCTGTGTGGTGTGCAAGGTACGCTAGGCTGCTGCTGCTGGCATCCACGGGGCCTGACTCACCTCCCAGCAGGCCGGTGAAGGTGCCGGAGCGGCCTCGCCGCCGCGACTTCTGGAAGATGGTAGCCAGACCGCCGCTCAGCGAGTCGATGCTGCCGCGCCTGCAGCCGCGCTCTCTGCTCTTAGGCGTCTTGCCAGGCTGGGCTCGTGTTCATTCACCAAGCAAAGGGCTGCAGGCGCACCGCGAGGGCGACCGGGAGCCTCCAGTGGCAGCGCGGCAGGCCATCAGCCGCGCCTCGTGCTTCTTCAGGAAGGCCTGCCACCGCGCGGCTGACTTGGCCTGCAGACAATACGTATCTGCCGTCAGTGCTTTGCTACCAAGCACAGCCTGCCCGTCCACCCCGCACTTGCCAAGCTAAAGCGCCTCTGAACTGCCCCCAAAGACACAGGCCCTCAAGTGCCCAATCATGTTGTGGTGCTCTGCAGGAGGCCACGGTCAAGACCATGAGGCACCTGGTTTGGAAAGCAGGGGCCTGCATGCACAGGCCCGGCCGTGGCAACCCACCTGCTCTGCCGCCCGCTCCTCTGGTGTTTTGCCGGGCGCGGCCTCCAGCTCGGCCGCATGCTGCTCGTACCAGCAGCCCAGGTTGTCGGTCAGCGTGAGCACCACGCCGCTCAGCTCGGGCAGCAGCTCCGCCACCTGAGGGGCCCAAGACGAACTACTTCAGCAGAGAGTGTGCAGTACTGAGGACATGCGGTAACAAGCTTGATTTGAGGAAATCCAGGCTCCAATCCCGGAGTCCGAATCCAGGATTATATCGACCCGCCTACCCTGCAAGCTGGAGTAAAATTGCTTTGAGTAGGTAACATCAATGGCTCTGGGGTGAGATGCACAGGTTGGCCTGCATCTGTTGAGCGCAAGAGTCAGCAGTACGCTCGGGGGGAAGGCGGCGCCTTGAAGTAGAGCGGCGCGACGATGAACTCGATGAAGTTGATCTGGCTGAGCGGCAGCGAGCTGTTGTGCCTGTCCATGAGCGGCGAGACCGGCAGCCCCAGCGCCGCCTCCTGGTCGCCCTGGGCGTGGAACTCCTCTGTGACCGCCTTGGCCCACCTGGCGGCATGCGGGGAATTGACTGAGGCCCACGCCCGCAGCAGGCAGTCGGAGACTTGCTTGCCGGTGGGGGGCCAAGCATGAGGGTCAGGCAAGGACAAGGGTAAGCTTTTGCTTGCAGGGACGCTGTTTCTAGCTTTGGCTGGATACTGGTCGGCACAACATTCATGCGGGCCTCATGGGGCAGGCTTTCTGGTGCAGCCTTGGCTGGAAGGAGCGGACCGCTCGGCGAGCGGCCAGGGGCGGACGCAGTTGCCGATGTCGGCGCAGTGCAGCAGCACCGCCAGGAGCAGCTGCCGGTCGTCTGGCGTCGAGAACAGCGGCTCCGGCGGCGGCGGCTCAGGCGCGGGCCCCGTACCCGTGCCGCTGGCGGCGGCAGCGGCCACGGCCGAGTACATGGACGTCTCGCTGTTGGCGCGCGAGGCGGACTTGCCCCCGGAGCGCGTCGGCAGCTTCTTGGCGTTCAGCTCCTGGAAGACCTCCACCTGAGCGGCCAGCCCCAGGCTGAGAGGCAGTCATGCAGTAGCAGCACGGCGAAGATGGGGGAAGGACGAGGATTTGAACGCAGGTTTCCCGCCAACTTGCGGCGGCGGGCGGCACGCCTTGGAGACGAGAGGGAAGTGGAAGGTCATGTCCGTGTGGAGCACGGCATTGATGATCTGCTTGCGGACGGCTTGCCAGGCGCGCGCATCCAGGCGGCCGAGCACGTCCAGCCCCGGCCGCGCCATTGTCCGGAACATCGTCGCGAGGTGATGCGACTCCAGCACGCTCGCGTCGTTGTACGTGATCGCGAGCTCATGCTTGGTCGCGATTAGGAACGCGTTGTTCACGCCTGCCGTGACGCGTGCGAGATCAGCCGCGCGGTGGCGGGCACAGCCCACGTGTAGCTAGACGAATTGTTGATCCAGAGTGAGGCTAGAAAAGGCAAGATGAAGTCCAAAACATCAGGCCAGCTGAGATGCTATCTCTGCCAAATGATGGGCATGCAGGCTCTGCTGAAAGCATCAGGCGGGGGGCGCACCCAGGTGGCCCATGTCGTGGCAGACAGCCGCCAGCATCAGCGCCAGCTGCTCATGCGCGGTCAGCTGGCAGCTCGCCTCCAGCAGGCGCAGGAAGCGGTAGGAGGAGTGCGTGACCTCGCACACGTGCTGGAAGTTGTGGTAGGGCACGTCTCGCATGGTGCCGAGCACCTGCCGAGGGCCGCAGCCAGTAGAGGTCAGGAGCCCATACGATGGCTTGTGATGTTCTCAGTGAGGCCATTGACCTGCACAATGAGTGGCCCGTGCACAAGCCTGCAGAGGCCGCCAAGAGGGGGCTGGCCTGCTCGACAAAGCGCCACAGCACGGGCAACTCCACCAGCGCCTGCTCGCTGCCGTAGGCCGGGCCGCTCTCCACCGACGCCAGCGCCTGCAAAAAGTGCTGCGGGTCCTGCAGCGCCGCAGGGCCGCCCATCTCCGCGACCGCCGTCAGGCTGGCCACCTGCGCATGCAGCCCACTCGCTGACGCGCTGCTATCATTTCCCAAAGGTCCCGCACAAGCCGGGCTTGCACCCTGGCCAGACGGAGCGAGTCAAGAGCCTAGGGGCTCCACTGGCCTGCTCGATGTGCCCTGCAAGAGCAGTGCACGGCCAGGTTGGCAGGAGGGCGGGGCCACACCCGCGGCTGGCAGAGGCCCTGCTGCATGAACATACGGCAGACGTGCGCGACCAGGCGCTCGCCCGGCATGCCAATGACGTCAAAGTCCCAGCTGTCCATGGCGGCCACATCCACCGCCGCCAGCAGCTGCCGCATCGTCACCGCCGCCGCGACGCCCGGGTGCTCCGCCACCGCCGGCGGCAGCTCCACCTGGCCTCCCAGCCCCTAGGCCACAGGCCGCCCTCAGCACAGCTCGCTGCCAGCCTGGACCTGCTGAGCATGGCTTTGCGTGCGGCTCGGGTGCTGCTTTCCCTGGCCGCTGGAGCGCTGTCGAGTGTCGCACAGCTTCCCTTGACACCCGCACAGAAGCCGAGCCCGGGGAGCTGGGGAGGCGGGCGGCTGGGAGGGGCGGCTTACGCTGGGCGGCGCAAGCGGCAGGGAGGGCCGCGGCCGCACGCTCGAGAGGCGGGAGAAGGCGGCCAGGATGGAGCGGCGAGACTGGTCAAAGACGGAGCGCCGGCCGATGAGCGACGGCTGCCGCTGGTTGTGCATGATGTTGATGAGCCACTCCTTGGTGGCGGTGTCCGCGTTGCCGTCCTGGGCGCGGGCAGGTGGCACATCTCAGCGGCGACAGGCTGGCATTTGCATGCGCAGGGTGCAGGAAAGGGTGGCGCACGTTGAGCAGGCGGTGCGCGTGGCCGTCCACCTTGCCGGCCGGGCCGACCTGGTGCACGATGCGGCTCATCTTGACGACGGCCGCCTCTAGCAGCCGCACCGCGTCAGCCCCTTCCTGCAGCACCAGGCTGACGGGCGCATCAGCAGGCAGCCGCCACGCCGGCCAGGCCGCCAACACCGTCCATCCAACTTGCCAAACACCAGGATGCTCATTCTTTCAAAGATCAGCTTGGAACGAAGCAGCAGGAGGAGGAGCGGGCCTGCGGGTCGAGCGACTGCAGCACGTGCTTGGCCTCCCGGCCGACCGCGGCCAGCATGCGGCCGAGCGCGCGCAGCAGCGGCTGCCAGCCCAGGCAGTCCAGCTGCAGCGCCGCCAGCAGCAGGCCCAGCAGGGCAAGCGCCAGCCAGGCGTCCCACTCGGCGGCCGAGCGCAGCAGGGCGGACGCGTCCAGCAGCACGCTGTAGCCGCTGTCGCCGGCAGCCACCCACACGCTGCAGCGCCGCGCATACCCCTCAGCCTGCTGCAGTCGCATGATGTGACGGGCCAACAGCAGCTGGAAGGGGCTGTTGGGCGCACAGCTCCCTGCTGTCCAGCCTGGGCGCGTCCGGCACCGTGGCCACTCCGCCCGCTGCCCTGACCGCCAGCGGCGGCGAGCGCAGGCCAGCGTTGGCCGCATAGTAGCTGCGCCATTGGCAACAACTCAGTCTGGTCTGCAGCTGTCGCAAGGTATGCATGCAGGCGGGGCGCCAGCAAGAGTCACCTGGTCAGGCGGTCCAGCAGCTGCTGCGGGTCGGTGACGCCCTGCTGCAGCGCGACCGAGGCGGCGGTGGCGGCCCAGGAGGTCGTCTGGGCGCCTCGGATCGGCACGAGCAGCGGGAAAATCGTGAAGGCCGCCAGCAGCAGGAAGACCATCTGCCACCAGGGGCCCCTCAGTCCCGATATTATGAGGGCAGCGCCTGCTTTTGAGCTTGGCAGGTCTCGTCTCTCACCTGGCCCACCCGCGCCTCGGCAAGCTTCAGGCGTGTGCTGATCAGGCTGGGGGCCGGCGTGGCCTGCTGCTCGCCGCTGCCCCGCCGCCGCCAGCTATGCCACATCTGGCAGCTCCACGCCCAGCTCCTGACCAGGCAGCCGTGCAGCAGGCGGGCCAGCAGCCCAGCGCGCGTGGTGAGGATGGTGGCAGACACCAGCAGCTGCGGGCCCTTGGCGATGCCGTCGCCGGCCAGGCGGCCGTACTGGGAGAAGGGGACGCGGATCCAGCTGATGTCTGCCACAATGAGCGCCACCTGGCGCGCGCGGCTCGGTCTCAGTCTGAGACTCATGCTGCAGGGGCAGTGCAGGCGAGCGATGACCTATGCGGCCGAGTAGCACCGTGTTTGGCTTTTTCATGTTGGGCGGGAACAACAGGAGTAGAAGGGCAGCATGGAACAGGGAGCTCAGCGGCTTGCCAGTGCGCCATCTTCCAGCAGCAGCAGCCAGTGTAGGTAGCGCCGGCTGGTGAGGCTGATCAGCCAATGCAGGCCCAGCACGGCCATGGAGAAGACCAGGAAGCTGTCGACGACCGTGACTGAGCTTGGCCCCAGCTTCCACAGCACAAAGCTGGCCCCAAAGTGGACGTAGGCAGCCGTCAGAATGAGAAGCAAGGTGGCCGGCCAGCTGCTGAGCCACCTGGGCCGCCGACGCATCAGGGCAATCAGCGAGTGTGGAGATCGGGAGAGCAGCCGGCAGGGGCATGCCGTCTCACCCAGCGAGCTGCTGCCTGCCCGGAGAGGCCGGGCTGCCATAGTCACCGCTCAGCCAGGCGTGGGCGTGGGAGACCGCAGTCAGGCAGCCACGGCCGCTTTCCGGTGGCGGCAGAAGGGCGCCCGAGTTGCGCTCCGCGAAGGTCGGCGACGGCGGCGTCTGCAGCACGGCAAGACAACTCGCCATCTGGCCATATGGTCCTGGGACCCTCGCTGCTTCAGGACAGCGGGCCGCAGACTGGGCCCCAGGGAAGACAGAAATACACAGGCCAAAGATAACCCAAACGGCGTTGCAAGCAGCCGGGCTCAGCGAGCTGAAACATCCGGCGCGGATGGTCCACATGGATGGTTTCGCGCCTTGCGGCGCTCGGCTGCCGGCTTCGATATGGAGCCGCCAGAGGCGCCCGGTGCCTGCGTTGCCGAATGCTCTGAGCCGCCGGCCGGGTGGACGCGCGGGCTCAGCGACGCCCTTTTGGCCAGCCAACTCATGGCCACAGCAGACTCAGCGCCCCATCCTGCGTGCTGGCCGCAGCTGCCTACCCCAGACCGCAGGTCAATCAGAGCCTGCCACGTGCACGTGCCGGTCCTTTGGATGCTTGGCCTGAAGTCCTGAAGTGCTATGGAATGTGAGTTAGCGAGTGGCGAGGGTGGCTCAGTCATCCCACGCCACATCTGAAGTGTTGATGTCAGGAGCTCAGCACCCAATCACGTGTGGAGGACATCCATCCCTAGGCTAGGCTCGTTCCTGTGCGCATGCCAAA
This sequence comes from Trebouxiophyceae sp. KSI-1, assembly GCA_003568905.1. Lineage (NCBI taxonomy): Eukaryota > Viridiplantae > Chlorophyta > Trebouxiophyceae > Trebouxiophyceae sp. KSI-1. The sequence goes on from BHFV01000175.1 coordinate 18,571, forward strand.
GGCGGCCATGGATGGGCACATACAGTACAAAAGGGCGACACTCAGTGAACAGTGCAGTCGCAGCAACAAGCGGAGCTCCTCAGATGACGTTGCTGCAGGCGTATATCCACTGCAAGCAGATAGGAGAGCGTCAGGGCACAGTCGCAAGAGGAGGAGGCACGCGCTGCTGTGCGGCGGAAGCCCCACCTGATCCCAGTTGAGGACGATGCGCCCCTGTTGGGCGGGGTCGAATGCGCGGAAGGTGGCCGCGGCCGACTGCAGGAACAGCGTCATGCCGATGTACTCGGGCAGCGCCAGCTGGTGGCTGCCGCTGCTGTCAAAGCTGTCAAAGAGCGCCTTGAAGGCGGGGCCATCCAGGCTGAAGCCTGCACACGCTTCAGCAATCAGCACCGCCAGTCACAGCCTGCCGCAGCAAGGGCGGCCGTTTCACTGGCCTGGCCGAGGACAGGCCTTACCAGCATGCTGCAGCGCTTTCCGGACCTCCTCCTCGTCCAGGCTGCCGTTTTTGTCGGCATCAAAGCGCTCGTACGACTGCTGCATGGTTGTCAGGAATTGGTGCAGCCGGACGAACTCGGTGAAGGATATGGTGCCAGAGCGGTCAGAATCGTGTATTCGTATCATGAGCGCCACTGCTTTCAGGCTGAAGTGCAAGTTGCCGAGCGCCAGGGCGCGTTGCAGCTCTCTCGCATCCAGCTCCTGGTTTTTGTCAGTGTCGATCGCGTCAAACCACTGCAGGCGGGGACAGGCCGTCAGGAAGGCTGCCCGTGCGTCAAACCACTGCAAACACAGACAGGGCGTAAGGAAGGCTGCTATGCCCCGTGCGCTCTCAGTGAGGCATGCAGGGAAGCTCCTCGTCTAGCTGGGTGGGTCCAAGCGTAAAAGTGCATGCGACATGCGGTCTGCACCACGGGCGCCCACCACTCTTGCTCTGCTCTTGACGCGACTGACGGCCACGAGCACGGGTCGTCGCGCTGCCAAGGACCATGTTAGAAAGTGCGGCGCGCTAGACGCCTCCCAGCTATCAATGGCCCCTTTGCCATTCACATTGCTCAGAGATCAGAGATTTCGGATGCCAGACCTGTCTCAGCTTCGCCTCCTCCTCCATGCGTCGGCCGACAACGAAAAGTTGCTCAAGTTTTCGCCGCTTTTCCGCTGCTGCTTGGCTTCAGAGATGCTTGGCCTCAGACAGCTCTCGCAAGCAATGCGCGTCAAGCACTCTCTCTGATCTCACAGCCAAAGCTGACGGAGCTTCTCGCTGCGGGGTGGGTTTTGTCTTGCGCGGAGTAGTCCCGTCATCTGCGTTTCTGTAGTTGCTCACACTTCTGCATGCGCCCAGCGGCATGGCTGCTGCAATCTCGGCGACTGACTGCGCGCATCGGTTTCGCGATGAGAAGTCCTGATTCACATCGTTTTTTGCGCGCGCCTCGCTCGCCGGTTCAAGTTCTCGGCAGCGGAGTCAGGCACCGCAGTGATGCGATTGCTCGATTGCTGACAGCAGACGGGCTGCGGCGTCCGTTGCCCGCACCTCGGCCGCCAAACGGCCAAGGAATCTTTCGATGCAAGGCCAGCGCTGTGGCCGCGCCTGCGACAGAGTCGGAACCGACCTTGGATCTGCACGCCAACGTGCCCAACGGCGACCATTGGGCGGCAGTGCCGCGCTGGGTCGTCTTCACAGACCTCCATGTCTCGGAACGAACACTCGAGGTGGCTGCTCCCTGCCGTGCCGCTCGAAGCCTCACCGTCGCCGGTTGACCGTGAAGCTGGCGTTGAGGGGACTGGCTGTGGCTGTTGCAGACGTGCCTGGAGGTGCTGAGGACGGTGCGGCAGGCGGCGGAGGAGCGAGGCGCAGGCGTCATATTCCTGGGCGACTTTTGGGAGAAGCGCAACACGCTGCCGCTGCGGCCGCTGAACGCGGTGCTGGCGGAGCTGGCCGCCTGGCGCATGCCCGTGCTCATGATCCCTGGAAACCACGACCAGGTCCCACGCCGGATTCTCCCGCCCGCACCCACAGCAAAGCCGTGCCTCTCCTCTCCTCTGAGCGAGGCCAGGGGCCCCCAATGCGCAGGTGGACAGGGCCGGCAGCATCCACGGCCTGACCGTGCTGGCCGCGGCCTGCCCCAGCATCCACGTCTTTGACCAGCCGACGCTCTTCCTGGGCGCGCTGTGGCTGCCCTTCCGGGAGGACCTCAGTGTTCTCAGAGCCGCGGTCGCAGAGGCGCGCCGCGCTGGCGGGCACACAGCCACCTTTGCGCACACCGACGTCGTGCGCCCCCCGCCCCTCGCAGCCTGCCTCCAGGCCTGCCTGGCATGCATGCATCCCCTGCCTCTGCAGGCGGGGCGGTGGCTGCCGCAGCTGCATGGCAACCTCAGCTAGCCACCCCATGGTGCCTGCAGCAAGGCGCGCTGCTGAACAACAGCATGCGGGCGGAGGCGGGCCTGGCGCCGGAGGACCTGGCGGCGGGCGTGCCGGTCATGGTGGGGCACCTGCACAAGCCGCAGCAGCTGGGCGCCGTCTGCTTCCCGGGCACCCAGTACCAAGGTCCCCCTCCCCTCCGATCCTGCCCGGCCCAGGCAGCTGCTCTCCATTTCCGCCAGATGCATGCCGCCGCAGCCATGCGAGCCTCAGCATCTGGCTGGCGCATGTCAGGCTGGCGGAGAGACTGACTTGGGGGGGCGGCGGGAGTGGGGGTGCAGTGACGGCGGGCGAGGCCGGCCAGCGCAAGCGCCTCAAGGTGCTGGACGCCGCCTGGCGGGAGGCGGAGGAGGTGGCGCTCGACATCGGCCCGCGCCACTTCACCGTGCGGGGGGAGCCGCCGGACGCGGCCGCCTTCCGACCCGGCGACAGGTGCCCCCCCCTTCTTCCTCTCCCTCCCCCGCTGTCATGCCGATCTGCTGCACTTGCCGCTGCAGACCCGCCCCCATGCAACCGCCCCACTCTGCCGCTGCTGTCTGCATCCCTGCAGCCGCCGCCTGGCCCTGCACGCTGCAGCTGCGGGCTGCTCGGCTGCTCGGCTTGGCTCCCTGATCGGCCGCCGACCTGCAGGGTCGCCTGGTTCCCGCCGGAGGGCACGAGCGAGGCGGCCGCCAGGCGGACGGAGGCGGAGCTCAAGGCCGCAGGCGCGGCCCCCTTCACGTCCAGCCGCTGGCCCGTAACCACCGAGCTGCGGACCGCACCTTCAATCCCCTGGCACATACGCGGCTCAGACTTGCCTCTGCTGGCGTGGCTGACTGCAGCTGGGCAAGCGCCTACCAGCTGTCCGGTGTGATGACGGCGGCCGGCTGGGATTGCCGCAGGCGTGAGCGTGTTCTCGCGCGTGGTCGGCAAGGCGGCGGCGCCCCGCATAGAGGACGCGGAGCGGCTGGGCGCCGCGGAGCTGTTCCAGGCGTACGCCGCCCGCGAGCGGCTGTCCGAGGGGGCCAAGACGCGGGGGCTGGCGCTGCTGCAGGCGCGAGCCCGCCCGGGCGCATGAGCAGCTCGCCTTGGAGGGGCTGCTGCTGCCTCAGCGACAGCCCCCGTGTGCATCGCAAGCGCAGGCTCTGGCCTGGTCTCACAGAGCATGTCATGTGGACAGCTCTTCTGAAACTGCTCGTCTCAGTCAGCCGGCTGCCTGCTGCGAGGCTGCTGCCGCAGAGGCTGCAACCACAGCAGTCGGCTGATGGACTGCTGCTGCTGCCCGCAGGAGCTCGCCTCGCACCAGCAGCAGCGGGACGCAGTGCGCCTGGAGCTGCACACGCTGGAGATCGATGGCTTCCAATCCATCAGGTCCCCCACCCTTCAAGCCCCGCACACGCAGCTCGCCTGGTGTCAGCAGCACAGCAGTGCGCCTGCGCCGCCGCCGCATCGCATTCACTCCCCCAACGCAGCCGCAGAGAGCCTCTCAGGGAAGGGACATGCCCGAGCGGGGGCTGTCTGAGCCGCCGCGCAGGGGCCCGCTCACCTACGAGGTCGGCGGCAAGGGGCTGCGCGTGCTGGTCGGCCGCAACGAGGACGAGGACGCCTCCGAGAGCAACGGCAGCGGCAAGTCCAGCCTGCTGCGCGCGGCGCTGTGGGCGCTGACCGGCAAGACCAACGCACGCCTGCAGGCATGCCACCGCCCCCAGTTCCCCAACTCGGCTGCGGCGCTGCTGGCGCCCTGGCATTGCATGCGGCCCTGCCGCACCTGTTTCCGTTGCGCCCACTGTGCCAGGGGCTCAGCCAGCAGACGCTGCCGCCACAGCCGATCGCGCGAGCCAGGCAGTCTGTACCAGCAACGACCGTTTGGCTGCGCAACCCGGAAGTGAGGCGCCAGCTGGCCCCGCAGGGAGCTGCCTCCAAGGTGCTGGTCGGCGAGATCGTCAGTCGCGCGGACGGCTGCAAGCGCGCGCGCGTGCGAGTCACGGGCACCGCCAACGGGCAGCCGTTTGTCGTTGAGCGGGCGACCAGCGGGTGCGCCCGCCACCACCGCCCAGCGACTCACAAGCAGCAGTGCGAGCATGCGCTTGCGCAAGTTGGGAGCCATCAGTGTTGCCAAAAGGCGGGGCAGCCCGAGCCAGCAGCAGGCTTCTATCAGACAGGCGCGCGCTCGCGGCAGCTCAGCTAGTGAGCAGAGAGGAGGGTGTGGTGATTGACAGCCTGGCAGGCATGCATGCAGCGAGAGAGCGCGAGCTCCCTCGCAACCAGTGGCTGCGCCACGCCTGCAGCGCCACAGGCCCAGCCGCTCTGACGGCCCCCGGGCCCCGCCGCGCCGCGCAGCAAGCGTCTGGCCTTCAGCTGGGGCGGCGGCGGCGGCGACGAGACGCAGCTGTCGGCGGCGGACACGCAGGCCCGGATGGACGCGCTGCTCGGAGCGGACCTGCTGCCGTGGGTGCTGTACCACACCGACTTTGACGTCCGCTGGCTGCTGGGGGCGCGCCCCCCGCCTCCCCTTGGCAGCTGCTGGGAAGCTGCCGCCCGCCCGCGTGAGCAGACAGCGGCACTGCTCTGGCGGATGAAGCAGGCGCCTCCGGCCCGCCGGCCGCTCCTGCCTGCGTGGCCCCAGCCAAGTTCACTGCAGCAGGGAGGTCGAAACAAAAGGCACCCCTCTCCTGGAGGAGCTGCGCCGCTCTTTCACAAAGAGGGAGGGAATATGGCTTTTGCGCCAACTGCCAGCCGCAGCAGCCACTGCAGCCCTGCCCCGCTGCCGCCCGCAGCCTGGAGAGCGACAGACCGAGCGGACGCGGTCTGATGCCAAGGCTGCATCCCCGCCTCGCCATCCGCCACAGTGCCGCAAAGACAGAAAGGTGCCGGCTGCAGGCGGACGACCGCGCCCTGAAGGAGGCGTTGGCCCAGGTGGTCTCGGTTGAGGTGTGGCAGACAGGCAAGGAGCGCACCGCCCGGCTGCTCAAGACGGCAGAGGCGACTGCCGCGCGCACGGCCGGCACCCGCGCCGCCTGCGATGAGGCCTGCGACAGCTTCAGGGCGCAGGTGCCTGGCCTGCCGGCCCCCGCACGCGGCTGCCACGATCAGGCGGGCGCGTGTGCCGCGGTCGCTGCCAGCAGGGCGCTGCGCGGATGTCGGCAGCGGTTCTTGGAAGGCGTCCCCGCCGCACGGGCAGCGGACGTGGCCTGGCCATCTGGCAGCGCGTGCCTGTGCCCGTGGCCTTCTCTCGGCCCAGAGCAGCAGCTCAGTTTGCAGAGAGCCCCACAGCCGCCCTGACGGCTGCCGTGGCGGCCGCAGCTCGAGGCGGCGGAGGCGGCTGCGGCCGATTGGGAGGCCGATCAGGCGGCCTCGCTGGCCGGCAGCGCCGAGGCACTGGCAGCCGCCGGCGCGGCGCTGCAGGTGAGCGCGGCGCGAGTGGGCGCCGGGCGGCAGCGGCTGCTGTCCGTCGCCTGGCCTGCGGAGCCGCAGCCGCAGCCAGGGCAGGAGGCGGCGGCGGCCGAGGCGGCGCAGGAGCAGCAGCTGACACAGTGCGCCGCCGCCGCCGCCGGGAGCTGCCGGCTCAGCGCCGGCCTGGCTTTTACTTGGCAAGACGGAGCTGTCGCGCTCCGGTGGCCCGAAATCAGGCGGCCGCTGGCATGTCGGTCGCTGTTCGCATGTGCGTGGACGCAGCTAAGCCGGCTGCGGCTGACTCAGTGCTGCGCCACTGCGTGCGGCAGGAGCCTGCAGGAGGCGCGGGCGCGGGCGGCGGCGCTGGAGGTGGCCGCCAAGGAGCTGCAGGAGCGCGGCAGCAGGCAGCAGATGGCGCTCGGCGGCGCGCAGGCAGACGCAAAGGCACGGCACCCGGCTAAGCAGTGCGCGACGCCCTGCAGACGGCCTGCAGGCAGTAATTGGGGCACTTTGGCCGCGCCTGATGGGACCCTTGTGTATGGACGCCCGGGCAACGGCCAGCCCCTCGCTGCCTCTCTGGCCCAGCAGCACATCACGAGGCGCAGGTCCTCTCTGCCGGCAAAGGGGCTCGTGCGCAGCCGACGGCTGATCCGGTGCGACCCTGCTCCGCAGGCGCGGCGGGCCGAGCTGGCCGAGTTCCAGGGGCTGCAGTCGCGCGCGGACGGCGCTCTCGCCTGCGACCGCTGCCTGCAGCCGATCGACCGGGCGCGCTGGGAGGCCAGCCTGGCGCGGCTGCTGGAGGCGGCGGCGGCCGCCGAGGCGGCGGAGGCGGCCGAGCGTGCGGCGGCCGCGCGACTGCAGGTGCGCCGCCGCCCAGCGCTTGCTGCCGGTCTGACATGCTGCCCTTGGCAAAGCCAGGCTGCCGGCCCGCTGGGCTACTTTGCTGCACACCGCCGCTTGCTGCAGACGAGAAGGGAAGGAAGGGCGAGAGTCGCGAGCCTGTCGAGCCCGGCGCTTAGGCGGGCCGGCTGCTGCCGCGCAGGAGGAGCAGGCGGCGGCGGCGGCCGAGCTGGCGGGCGCCAGGCAGGCGGCGGACGCTGCCGCGCGGCGCGTGCAGGAGGCGCAGTGGCGGCGCCAGCAGACGCTGCGCGGCCAGCAGGCGGCGGCAGGGCAGGCGCGCTGCTCCCCTTGCAGCGCCGCCCGGCCAGGCGGCTCCTGCTGGGCTGGGAGCCTGCCGCTGCTGCACCTGCAGCCGGGCTCGCTGCTCCAGCAGGGAGCGCTCGCAAGCCTGCAGCAGCGCCTCGGCACGCGAGGCATCCAGTCAGCGATGCGAGCGATCCAGCGTGGCTGACGTGGCTGCCGCGCGATGCCGCAGCGGCGGCTGGCGGAGCAGCACGCGGCTGACGCGGAGGCGCTGCTGGCCCGGGTGGCGGCGACGCTGGCGGAGGCCGGCCTGCAGCTGGAGCCTTCCCATGCTGCAGAGTCTGAGCCAGCAGCAGAGGCGGCCGGCCCCGAGGACGCAATGCACCAGCTGATGCAACTCACCCGGGCCGCCAACGATGCCGGTGGGCCCCCTGAGGCCGCCTGGCCGAGAGGAGAGGGCGCCCTCGCATGCGGCAGAGGAGCGTCAGATTGCGCGGCCACCCACCGGCAGCACGCGCGCCTGCCAGCCGCAGCTGCGGCGGCTCCTGCCTCAAGCTTGCTGCCATGCCTCGGAGCTTAGCATGCGAGAATGGAAACATGCTTTCTCCACAGTTCGAGGAAGATCTTCGGAGCCCTGAGGCCGGACTCTCCTGCCGATCCGCAGGCGACGCATTCGCCCGCGCGAAAGCCGCGCAGCAGCGGCTGCAGACGGCGGCCAACCCGTACCAGCTGGAGGCCGCGCGGCTGGCGCGCGCTCTGAAAGCCGAGATCAGCAAGGCGGCAAAGGCGGCGGGCGAGGAGGGCCGGCTGCAGGCGGAGGCGGCCGAATGGCGGCAGCTGGACGCCGCGTTCTCCCGCCAGGGCGTGCAGAGCCTGGCGCTGGAGGGCGTGCTCAAGGAGCTCGAGGTGCGAGGGCCTGGGCGGCTCGACTCTGTCGGGCTGTCCTGGACGTTGCAAGCTGTCGCTGCGCCTGCCGTGAGCTCTGGGGCTCAGGCCGAGGAAAATGCGCTTAAGGGTGGAGGCACAGCGGCGGAATGAATGACCGGCTGGCATGATGGCTGGGACACGGGGGGGGGGGGGGGGGGCGAAAGCAGCGCAGCTACCAGCGGGCAGCTGCTCGCATGCACTCGATCCTGGAGCAGTCCCCGGCTGGGCGCGGCGGCTGCTGGCCTCTCCTGAGCTCAGGAGACGGTCGAGGCGAGCCACAGGCCGCCGCTGCTGCGCTGCGCAGGCGCACACGGCCGCCTTCCTGGAGGCCCTCACGGACGGCTACAGCCTGGAGCTGCGGGCGACGCAGGAGGCCAAGGGCAGGGCCGGCGGCGAGACGGAGCGCATCGCCAAGGTGCTGCGCCAGGGCTGGGAGGAGCGGCCGCTGCCGGCGCTTTCCAGCGGAGAGCAGAAGCGCGTCGCGCTCAGCCTGACGCTGGGATTCGTCGCGCTGCTTGCCTCGCGCCTCGGCCTGCGGACGAACCTGCTCATGCTCGACGAGGCGCGCCGTCAGCCAAACCCCTCGGGCCCGCCCTGTGCGCACGTGCGTGGCGGGCCTTGCTCTTCTTGTGTCCCAACAGCTGCAGCTCCTGCGGGCAGCCCCTCAGCTGACTGGGCCAGCTGCTTACCAAAGAAGCATGTCAAAGTCTTAGTTTGGCGGCTGACCGCTTTGCGGCTGCTTGCATGGGATGTGGCCAGGCCCACTGCCGCATGAAGCATGCCTGATGCCGCCACGAAGCCGTGTCTGCCGGCGCGGGAATGACGCTGGCCGGGAGGGCCCAGCTGAAGCTGCGCCAGGCGCGCCTGCAGGTGCACCAGCAGCTGGACGACGAGGGCTGCCGCCGGCTGGTGGAGGTGCTGGAGGCGCTGCCCGCGCGGCTGCCCGGCCTGACCAACATCCTGGTCGTGGCGCAGGCCCACTCCTACCTGAGCCAGGCGCGGCTGCCGCCTCCCTGCGTGTTGCTCGCCTCTGCTGTGTCGCTGGGCCACCTTTGTTCTGCGACATGCAGCCAAGCAGCAGTGGGGAGGGGCGCAAACTGCTTGACTGGGCCATGCTTGCTTCAATCACTCGGCTGGCAGGGCAGCTCTCAGGCGGGCATGGCTGCGGCTGGCAGGCCATCGAGGACTGCGACTGCGTCGTCAAGAGCGGCGGCTGCTCGCGCATCGAGGAGGGCATTTGAAACGAGCAAATGCGACCGTGACTGTTGGCAGGCTTGACTTTGCGCGTTGCTTCTTGCTTGCCTGCTCGTCCGATATGCTTTGCAGTCATTATCCACCGATAAGCACGAATGAAGCGAGTGACATTCCGCAGGGCTTTCCCCTGGTTGTACAAGTCATTCTATACCAGCCCAGTACGGGCATGCTGTCACTGATGCGATCGTATGGCGGCACTGGCAGGCTCTCGGGCATTGGCAGGACCCTGCGATGGGCAATTGCGACAAGACGGGGCGCAGCGAATGGCTGCCTCTGCCCGCTGAACAGCAACACACATCTCTAAAGGACAGCAGGGCGCGCCCCAATGGCGCCTGCATGTGCCACCTTTGTGCTGGCTGCCCAGGCAGGCACAGCACAAGCAGGGGGTCGGCCTGGTGGGACCGCAACAAGCATCATTAAATCTTCAAGCGGCTGAAGTCAGCGGCGTGTAAATCACCTCCGCCGAGGTTCGCGCCTCGCGTGATGGTGTTGTACGGCGTCGACGCCTCTGCAGCATGGAAGGGCGGGGTCAAAGCTCGGCGCCGCAGCTGCGGCGGTGTGCGAAAAAGCCCCGCGCGCGCCTGGCTGGCTCGGCGAGGAAAGGCGGAGAGGCGCACCGGAGGTCGTGCGCGGCGTGCTTGGCTCGCTCGGCAGCGCGCCGCCGACCGGGTCGGGCCTGCGCAGCACCTCCGCGTCGCGCAGGTCGATGCGCATGAGCGGCTTGGTGCGGGAGCGCCACGAGCGGTCCGGCCGCACGCGCGCGAGCTCGATCATCTCGCGCAACCGCGCGTCGCGCGCCGCCAGCTTGGCCTGCGCACGCGACGCCGCCCCGCGTCACGCCGCCGCCCGACGACTCGAGTCCGCAGCTTGCACTTTCGAACGACCGCTTGAAAGCGCGCCTCGTCGAGCTCGCGCGCGGCCATGTGCTGCTCCAGGCGTGTCTGCTGCTCCAGCAGGTCCAGCTCCGCGTGCTGGTAGCGCGGCGGGAGCGCCTTGTTGTACCACGCGTGCGCCTTGATCTCCTGGATGCTGATGCGCCGCTTCTCGTCGATGACGAAGATGAGGTCCAGCAGCTCGCGGCACTCGGGCGACAGCTGCGACGCAGGACGGCGCCCTCGGCCATGCTGCCCGCAAGAAGGCCGCCGGGCAGCGGACGGAGGCCGCGCTGGGCTGCAAGTGAGCGGCGGGGGACAGCCAGGAGGGAGAGGGCGCACGCGCTTGATTGCCTGCTTGATGTGGGGGATGCCCTTCCACGGCTGCCCGACCTGCTGCAGCCTGCGCCCCCAGACGGTGCCCCGGCTCAGCCGCCAGCGCCTCCGCGGGGCCCTCTTCCCAACTCACTCCGCAGCCAGGCCGTCCCCCTGAGGCGGGCGGGGCGACCCACCAGACCTCCAGCTGCGCCTCCTGCGTGTTGGGGTCCGGGTGCTTGGTGTGGTCAAAGGGGAAGGTGCCGAGCAGCATGGCCACCAGCAGCACGCCGCACGCCCACACGTCCGCCTTCATGCCGTCGTACCCGCGCAGGCCGTGCCGCGAGTCTATCAGCTCGGGGCTCATGTACACCGGCGTCCTGCCGACGGCAGCCGCGACAGGCGTGCGTGAGCGCCCCCGCTCCAGGGCCGCTGGACTTGCAGCACAATGCACTGTAGTGTGATACGGACGTGCCCGCCGGCAGGCACTTGCCGCAGACGAGTGCTCGAGCATCGCGCAAGGCAACCCCCCGCAGCCGGGCAGCTGCATGCGGCTGCAGCGCATGCTGCCCGCGATCTCGTCAACCTCTTGCAGCCACCGCCAGAGTGACACACAAGCAGGTGCGGGAGGGGGCCGGGCACCCGATGTGGGTGTACATGTTGCTCTCCGCGTCCTTGCCCCAGCCGCGCGCAAAGCCAAAGTCGCATACCTTGAGCGTCGGCGGCATCGTGTCGCTCAGCAGCGTGTTGTCCAGCTTCAGGTCCCTGCGGCCGGCCAGCAGGGGCGGCCACTCAGCCGCACAGAGCTGGGCTGAGGCAGCCAGGTGTGCCGCTTGCCTGCCAGCCTGGGGCCGCGGCTGCGTGCGTGGCAGCAAACGCATGACATGCTGTGCGGCATTCAGTCGCAGCAGACTGCTCAACGACACTGAAGGCCGCTCATGCCGCCAAGCGAGGCTCGAAGGGATCAGGCAAAAGGCTTGCCTGTGCGCGACGTTGTGCTTATGGCAGTACTCCACTGCGTTGATGAATTGCTGCAAACGGGCAGCGGCCGGTGGCTCGTCAGCCCAAGCAGGCACTCCCACTGCTGCTGCTGCATCTGACAGGCGCCTGCCGCCGCGCATCCCTCCCCTGCCAGCGTCAAGCGCTGCGCGGCGCCCCACAGCTGCGCTGCGCAGGCAGGGCTGGAGGCTGCAGCTGACCCCTGACGCGCTCTGTTCCAAGCCGGCATGCAGCGGGGCCAGAGAGGAGACGAAAGGCGGGCAAAGGGGGAAGGAGGCTCACCCGGAAGAAGTAGCGTGCCTCGTCCTCGCCGAGGAACAGGCCGGTGTGCGTGGCGTGCTGCCACCGCTGGCTCACGTACGCCGTCAGACTGCCGCCGGCCGCGTACTCCATGACCAGCGCCAGGTGCTTCTCGGTCAGCACCGCCTCCTTCGCGTCGACGATGCTGACGTGGCCGGCGCCCAGCTCCGCCTGGATCTGCAGTCGCGAGCGGGTGGGTTGGGCAGGAGGGGACTGTTGGGGCGGTCCTTGACCGTTCATGCTGGCCTGTACGGGCGTCTGCTGGAGCCTCAGGCAGCAGCGAGTGTGCAGACAGAGCAGGTCTGGAGGAGCAGGCTTGCGCTGGCTGGCAACGAAGGAATTGCCAAATCAATGTGCTTGTCAGGATCGTGGAAGGCGTGCCTTGATTTCCCGAAAGACGTGCTCTGGGATGATGGCCTTCGGGATCGGGCGCGGGATGAGCTTCACGGCCACGAGCTCCTGGTCACGCGTGTCGCGCATGAGGAAGGTGTCGCCTGGCCGGCAGGCGGCAGGCGACGTCAGCGATGGCCATGCAAAGGGGCAGGCGGTCCCAAGCTGGCGCTCCTGTCGCACCTGAGCCGCCAGAGCCGAGGTACTGGATGAACTCATGCGTGGAGCTCAGGCCCGTGTCCGGGTGCTTGCGGTCACCCGGCGCCCGGCCGCCGTCCGGCGACGTCTTCTTGCTCTTGCCCCACACCATACGGCGCGCCCTGGCCCACGTGACAGGCGCATCTTAGTCCCAGGCCTGGCAATGCAGCCGCTGGCCGGCAGCAACGCGCGGCTGGAGCGGATACAACATGTCCCGCAGCAGCTATAGCGTTGTTATTGAAGCGAACAGCGCCTCCGGGGAACAGTCACGGAAGCACGTTTCGCAAAGCTGGACCGCACGCTGATGCCGGGCGCTTGCGGGGGCGGGTTCGCAGCCGCACCCGATGAATCAGGCGCAGCCGCGACTAGGCTTCGACTGCACGCCCGGCCGCGGGCGGCGCCGCGCAGGCGCGCGAGCACGCCCCTGGTGAAAGCCTCTCACTGGCCTGATGTTCGCCTCTGCCGGGCTTGGGCTCCGCTGTCCGGCAGCAAGTGCCGACGCTGCGTGCGGCGCCGGGACTGTTGTTGCAGCCGGGCAGCTTCTCCTCTCGTCAGGCGGGCGCTGCCCTGGAGGCGATGCTGGGTGCCGGCTTCGCGCTTGCGACTAAGCAAGTGGGAGCCCTCGCGCTGTCGTTGCGGATTAGACTCTGATGGGCTAATGTGTGGAGAATGAGCGATGGTGGTTCAGAGGGCCCAGCCGCTTACAGCAACGAGGAGGATTAGGAGCCAGTTTGTCAGCGCTCCACGAGGAGGGCTGCGGCCTGCAGCCCTGGCCTTCCAATACAGCGCATTTTGCTGGGCCAATCGGCTCGCCAGCTGGTCAGTAGAGCACCACGGTAGAAAGAGAGGGACCGGACACGCAAGCAAAGATAGACGGAGCAGCAAAGAGCGTCAAGGGATGGGTGTGATCGAGCCGACGGTCCGCAGGTGGGCAATCAGCTTCTCCAGCGCCCGGTAGCTGCGGCAGCCATGTATGGGAGTGTCACTTCTCTGTGGGAAAACAGGCACCCATGCAAAGCAATCGGATCGGCCGGGCGCACCGGTGGGAGATGGTGTTCTTGACGGCTTTGTCCATCTCCGCATACGTCTGGTCGAAGCCCTCTGGCTGGAAGATGGGGTCTGCAGCCCGCGCCAAGGCCGCGTCAGCTCTCACCCTCTTCTCAGAACCTTGCAGGGGCGGAAGCCAGGGGGGATAGCGCACCCCAGCCAAAGGTCGGGTCGCCGCGGGCGGGCACGATCGTGCCATCTGTCCGCCCGACAAACACCACCGGGTCTGCGTTTGGGCCTGCCAATTCATCACACCAGCTCAGCGCCTTCCGGCTTTGAGAGCGGTGACAACTGCAGCAGGAGGAGCACTTGCCTGGCGCGAATGCAAACGAGCAGAGCGCGTAGGCGCGCTTGTCGTCAAAGGCGGCCAGCATCTTAACCAGCCCGTCCAGACCGACCTTTTTCAGAAACCACTTGACGTAGGCGCCCGGAAGGCCGCCGTACGCCTCGAAGCAGAGGCAGGTGTCCTCCACTATGACGGCGCCGCCCACCTGCCATGCGCCCAGCAACGGTCGGCAGGAGGCTAGGCGTGGCAGCTGGCTGCAACGGCGCAGTGGTGGCCAAGTGCCTGCTGCGCCGCCAGGCGGCACTTTTCCCGCGCGATGTCCTCTGGCTCCCCCTGCAGCTCCGGCAGGTCCAGGTCGGCCGCCTGGATGGTGAAGGGCAGCGGCTCGCCCGACTCCAGAATGGCCACCACCTGAGGCAGCGCCGCGTGTGTGTCAGCAGCCGCCCGTGGATCTGTGTGTGAGGGGCAGGCGGCGGGTCCGTGCCTCTTTGATCTTGTTCTTGTTGCCGGTGGCGAAGAAGATGCTGCCCTTGCTGGCTGCCGCCATGCCGCGTTTGTCGGGCGTGTAGACCGTGGGCAGGATGTGGCTGATGTGCCTGCACCAGCAGCACCTGTGGGGAACACCTCGGCGGGAAGGGCAGGCATGCAGTTCGGAGGGTGTCAGGAGGCAGTGGGCGAAGAATGCAACAATCTGTGATGCACCCAGACCTCTTGACTGTGTACCTGAAGCTCGTGACTCTGTGGCTGGGGAGGACTGGGTCCAGGTGCGGCAACTGGATGTCGTCGATAGCTCTTAGGCGCCTATTCCGTGTCGACGCGCCCGACCTGGTGCTGTGGGCGGCTGCAGCTGCCAGTAAGAAGCGGTGGCCGCGGCAGGAGCGCAGATCACGACTTCCGGCACCAAAGAAGAGACCTACTTTCGCAGATCGCGCGAGTTGGACCGACAGGCAGCTGCAGGGACAGGACGCAGTGCCGGCTGCCAGTGCCCCGCTGTGCATCACAGCGCAGCGCGGGAGATTCTGGGCGGGCGGTCGACGGATGCCGGGGTTCCGCTCTCGCGTCATGCATCCTCCGGAGCTCCAAAATGCAAGCGAATTGGAAATCGAAGAATAGGAAATACTGACGCGCTACTGTAGTGCGCGATCGCTGCGGAGCTTCGTTCGCTCGTGACAATTCCGCACTCACAAATTTCACAACGTCGCTAGATGGCGCAGCCCACAGGAGAGCTTGATGTCGGATATACAGACTTTGAATTCTTTTCTGGCGGCCCAAACTCTGCTGACGACTTGGACCCTTCAAAGGTGCGGCTCACGCATGCGGCACCGACATGCAGCTCAGCATGCTGTCCTTGCCAGCAAGCAGAGATTGTCTGCCCGACCCCTGCACAGAGCCTCACACATCGCCCTTCTCTGGTCTCGCAGCACCTCGTGGGTGCCCTGTTCTACCCGACAGACCGCTCAAAAGAGAACAAGCGGCTGCCGCGTGCGACCTGGGTGCCAGAATACGGCCACGCCCAGGGCTTTGCAGACTTCATCCGCAAGCTGTCGCGCCTGACGGGCGGCGGCAGCAGCTGGGTGCCCTGGCCGGTCGTGCAGCCGCCGCTGGCCTGGTTCACGTACCTGCTGGGCGGCAGCCAGAAGCTGCCGGCGTACAAGGCACGCACTGCCTCAGCCCCACTCCTATCTCAGCCTTCCTGAGGGCCGCCCGAGCATTTCCTGCTGCACTGGCAGGGTGCGGCGCTGACGCAGGCGGAGGGGCCGCTACCCGCACTCGTGCTGTCACATGGCGCCGGCGGCAACAGAATGGTGCAGTCCTGCCTCTGCCTGGAGCTCGCCTCGCAGGCGCGTCCTCGACTCCCACTCGCCCTGCCGCCATGCGAGTACTTGTAACTCCTGCCAAGCAGCACGAGTTACGCGCTCGCCGCAGGGCTTCCTGGTGCTGAGCCTGGAGCACGCGGACGGCAGCTCCAGCGCGACCCGCCTGGCGGAGGGCGTGCAGCCGCGCTGGCGCTTTTTCGACGGGCTGCGGGAGGAGCGGCGGGAGGCGCAGATCCGGTGAGAGCATTCATCCTAGAGGCAGATGGCCAGTGCTTCAGAATCCCACACAAGCCTGCATGTGGCTGGCCGTTACGATACCTGCAGCAGCTGCTGACTCGCCCCGCGCTGTGTTACCCCTGCCGCAGCTTCCGGATGGAGGAAGGGCGCACAGCCGCGCGCCTTCTGCAGGCGCTCGGCACCGGCGACAGCGGGCTGCTTGCGCACCTGCGGCTGCCGCAGGCGCCGGCCGGCTTTGTGGAGAGTCTGGCGGGGCGGGTGGACGCCGGCTGCCTGTGCTGCATGGGCCACAGCTTCGGCGCGGGGCCCTCCTGCGCGCTGCCGGCCGAGGCGGGCAGCCCTTACAGATGCGGCATCGGCATGGACCCCTCCTGGCAAGCCCCACTGGCCCCGCCGACAAGCCGAGAGCGCTCGCAGCCTGCCGAAGCAGCCGTGCTTAGGCGCGGGCGTGCAGGCCGCCGCTGCCGGCCGACCACCCTGTCTTCACCGGCTTCCGCTCGCCGCATCCTGTCCTGGCCATCGGCTGCCAGACCTGGAACGACCCGGGCGAGAAGAGCTTCATACGGACGGACACCGAGAAACAGGCGGCTGTGATCGCAGCCGCCAGCCGGCACGCCCCCTCGCTGGCCTGGGAGCAGTCTCACTGTGCAGTCTGTGTGGGGAGCGCAGCGGCAAATCGCTGCTGCTGAAGGGTGGTGGCTGCGTGCAGGCAGCGCGGCGGCGGCGGCAGCATCTTCCTGGTGATGCGGGGGATCGGGCACGCCAGCTTCACGGACGCTGACGTGTTATACGGCGGCATGACGCCCGACGCCTTCAGGGTGAACCCCGCTGCTGTCTGCCTCCCTCTTGAAAAGACCGAGCTTGTGAGTCCTGCGGCTCGCTGAACCCCAGAAGTGAGCGCCGGCTGCGGGCGGGGTGCAGGCAGTACCCAAAAAGGCGCTGGGTGCCAAGCTCATCATGCGCTACCTGAAGGAAATCGTGCTCACGTTCCTGCTGGCGCACCTGCCGCTGTCGGAGGCCCAGCGGGCGCGCATCGCCGTGCCCAAGGCAACCGGCGGGCTGGCGGCGGCGGCAGGGCCTGCTGCTGCTGGGGGGCTGACAGTGGCTGCCAGTGAGGCGGCGGTCTATGAGGTCATTCTGGGCAAGGAGAATGTCTTCTCACTCACCGTGACTGAGTAAATGTTCGCGTTAGGGGGGCTAGCCCATCGCCTCCCGCCCAACTCGTGCTAGGGTGCAGCAAGCCCGCCTTCCCCAGGCACCACCGCGGCAAGCACAATTCTTAGGCCTGGAAGATGGCGCTTCCCCCGGACTGAACGACGCCGAGCAGCACTCGAGCCCTCGCTTCGTCCGCGGTGAGCGGCTCACTCGCCTCTCCAATCGCCTCTTCTCCGACAAATCATCACGCGCCTTCACTCCTTTGCGGGGGGCGCGCATTCGGCCTGCGCCTTTGTCGATTCGATCGCCTGTTTGCGATTCACTTGCGAAGACGCGCAGGCACGCAACTCGCACTCGAGCAAACGCAGTTGCCGGTCGGCCAGGAGCCGCGCGTGCCCCGCCCGCCTTCAAGCGGCTTCGGGGCCGCGTAGCGGGCCTGTCAGAGCACATTGTGGCCTTGCCCTGGCTGCAATGGCGCTGCAGAGCCGCGCGCTGCTTTTTATGCTTTCGGCCATTCGCGCGCGCCTTGCTAACACGCGTTTGATTACTCGAGTGCCCCCCGTGTGCTGCAGGAGGCGCCGCGACCAGCAATGCGACGCGCGAGTTCCGCGCCAGACCTGAGCAGCCTGCCCGAGGCGCCGCACCCTCTGGCGAAGCGCAAGCCCCAATCGGCGTCCTCCAGCGCGCTTTCCAAGCTCGCCGCCCGCCCATCGGTGAGCCCACGTTCATTACCTCTTCATCGATCGTCGTTCTCGCGCGCTCGGCACCGCGTGGCCGGTCCCGGCATCCCTCAGCCGCAAATCAGCCGCCAGCTGGCCTGCTGACCTGGCGGGAGTCCTCCACGTGCAGGACGCTCAGCGGGAGGGCCGCCTGCGCACGCGCGCACTGCCTGCGGCGCTGGAGGCTGTGCACCTTCCAGAGCCGCCGCAGGTGCAGCTGGTTGCGCCTATCGCCGCTGAGTCTGCCCGCGGGCTGGTCGGTCTAGAGTGCTACCAGCTGTACGGCGCTGGACTGGAGGCGCCGCCACTCGGCAGCCCGCCCGCCGGCGGCGCCAGCCCCGGCCAGCCAGACTCCTCCAGGGCCGCATTTGCCTCCTGCATCGCGACGCCGGCCACCGGCGAGGAGCGCAACTTGGGAGAGATGGTCGAGTCGGAGGCGCGTGCGCTCATGAAGGCGTCCCAGGAGCGCGTGGCAGCCAGGCATGCCATCCCTTTCTCGTTTTCCGCCAGAGGTGTGACAATCGACCGGTGTCACAGCTGTCTGAAGCGAGCGCCCTGGGCCGCAGATTCGAGTCGGAGGTCCGCCTCAGCCAGGGCCTGGTGCTCGAGGAGGTCGCGGCCGCAGAGGAGCGCGAGCGGCGCGAGCTGGCCCGCAGGCGCGTAGTTTCCCCACATTTCGTAATTTGAATTTGATTAGTGCTCCATTCAGCCGTCGCTGCCTTTCCCGCCCCTCCCACCCGCCTCTTTTCTCGATCCATTCTCACAGCGCACCCTGCCAGGCTGGAGCATCAATGCTGTTCTGCTGGCCGCACGCAGGAAGCGGCGCCTGGCTGAGCTGCTGCGCGAGGGCCTGGTCGGCGGCGACGGCCGGCGTGCGCCCGGCGAGCCCTTCCCCGAGTGCGCCGAGGCGCGGCGGGCCCTGGAGGCGCTCCGCTGCCGCGCGGGCGGCGCCAACAGGCGCGCCCGCCCAGCCACAGGTCACGTGCCTTCGTCGCCTCCGCAGCCGAGCGTCGACTGAACCCAAAACGCCGCCCGCAGGCTCGAGCTGCCGGACAACTACATCTGCATCGGCGACATCTGCTTCCCCACCGAGACAGTGGACCAAGCCATCTTCTGCACCAGCCCGCCCGAGGCGCCCGGCCTGAGCGCCTGAGCGCCCAATCGAACTCTGGCACCCCCTGCGACAGCCTCCGCCAATACAACAGGAGGCTGGGGCGCTGCCGCCTTTAGAGGACCCCCCCAGCTGAAGCTCCCCCCGCCCCTTTGATCCCCTGTGTATGAGTATTCAGGACCATTAGCAGTGTCGGCAACGAGCAGCCCGGCACGCCCGTTCGGGCTGCTGCCGCCTGGCAGCGCGCCGGAAAGCAGCGCTTTGCTAGGTGCATGCGCGCTGCGGTTCCCGCCCCAGCCGCCTGAGATTCGCTGCTTCCTGCCCAAGGATAGATCCCCGCAAACCCAACGAGTGCCCCGCGAACGATGCATGCCTCTCCTACAGATCGCGAACATGCTGCGTCTCCTGCAAACATTCCCCAGGAACAAAATTGTGTCTAGTGCATGCGCCAGCCTGTGTGTTGTTTGCTAGGCATACGACGTCGACATGCACAGTGCGCCTTTGCGCCCGCCTACTTTCACCTCTGGTTCCCAATTGATGCCAGCGCAGCTGGTGGCGCGCGGCACTAGCAGCCCTTAGCCTCGAATGGCAGCCGCACAGGCTGCAAGACTAGGACGGCGACGCTAGTGCTGCCTGAAAACCCTGCGGCGCTGCTGATGTGGTGACGTGCAGTAGTGCAGCATGCAGCTGCTGAGTAGCGCAGCATGCAGCCGCCGATTAGCGATGATGATGACGACGATGTAAGACGTTGGCCTGCTGCTTTCCTGCGAGGATGTAGTGGTGCAGTGCGCGGCAGCAGGGGAAAGGTTGTTACAGACTCGCAGCAACAGCGGCAGGCGCTCAGGCCTTGAGCCGGCCGTACGTCTTGGCCTTCTCCTCGCTCGTCTGGAAGCGGCCGTGGCCAAACTTGGACGCGGTGTCGATGAACTTGAGCTTGATCTCCTCCAGCGCGTTGCGGCTGACCTGGGGGAACAGGCTCTGGCGCAGCGTGATGACCCGCTTCTTCGTGCCGGGCAC
Organism: Trebouxiophyceae sp. KSI-1; assembly: GCA_003568905.1. NCBI lineage: Eukaryota > Viridiplantae > Chlorophyta > Trebouxiophyceae > Trebouxiophyceae sp. KSI-1. Next base: position 38,143 of record BHFV01000175.1, read on the forward strand.
TGCGCCCTGCGGCCGCGCGATTTGATGCGAGCGTCAGCGGCCTGTCCCGGGCCGGGGCGGCGGAAAGCGGCCGCGGGCGGCGGGCGCGCGCGCGCACCTTGATCATGACGTAGTCCTCCGTCACCAGGCCGTAGTGCGGGAAGCCGCCCATCGGGTTGATGCCCTTGGCGGTCACGTCGAACTCGGTCGAGCCGCCGTGGCTCGTCTCGCCCTCGCTCGCGCCCTTCTTCCCGATCTTGTACACCTTCTTGTTGATCTCCGTCCGGTGGTGGAAGCCGTGCTGGCCGGAGCGCGCGACTGTCCAGGCGACGCGCGCCGGGTGCCACGCGCCGATGCAGGCAACCTGCGGAGCGACGTCCGCCCGTTATGAAATGCGGAGCCAGGCAGCGGCGGCAGAAAGAGCGCGGGCACGTCAGAGGGTGCGCGCCTTGCGCAGGCCGCGATGCGTCTTGCGCGGCAGGCGCGTGACGCCCCAACGCGTGACGACGCCCTCCGTGCCGCGACCCTTGGTGATCGCGATCGTGTCGAGCATCTCGTTCGCGTTGAACACCTGGTCGACCGACACCTTCTGCTCGAAGAGGTTGTACGCAAAGTCGACCTTGGCGGCCGTGTCGCCGCCGTTCACCTGCGCCGCCGCCGGGCAAGACTTCAGCAGGGAGGCCTGGATGGGTTAGAAGGGGAGCAGCAGCTGAGCAAGACTCTTGTCCCAAAGCTGCGTGCCGGACAAGCTGCGAGGAGCAGCGCTGTTGCCGTTGCATCGCCGCTGTTGCACTCTCAGCTGCAAGCGGCGGCGCCCAGTCGGCCTTGTTCGAGAGATAGGCACCTGGATCTCAGCCAGGTGGGCCTTCTTCTGGCCGAAGCCGATCGCGCGGATCTGCGTGTGCGCGAGCACGCGGATGACCGAGCAGTGCTTCTTCAGCTGCTCCAGCTCCGCGGTCACGCCCTGCTTGCCGTCGCTGTACTTCTTCGCGTACTTGGTGAACGCCTTCTTCTTGCTCTTGAACCTGCGGCCAGGCAGGAGAACTGGGTTGAGGCGTGTGTCATGCGACAGATCCAGCCCGCTGGTCAGAGCTCGGGGGGGATCGGGGTGGAAGCATGCGAGGCGCGCAGCCAGCATGCACTTTGGTCGGGGCACAGAGCACGTGCCACTGCCCCCAGGCTGGAGAAGAGGCGTTCCTCGGGTCAGTCAGCCTGGGCTGGTCAGCACAGGCGAGTCCGCACCCCCTCACCCCGGCGGCTGGCCAGCGGGGCCCACTCCCACGCTGCCCAGGTGGGGCCCCCAGCCAGGGGGGCAGGCGCACCAGTTCTTGTAGAACTTGCGGCGGACCTCCTCGGACAGGTGCTCCGCCCACACGGTGTTGAGCGAGCGCAGGCCGGTCGGCGTCATCACGTAGCCCACCACGCCCACCACCACCATCGGCGGCGTCTCGATGATGGTCACCGCCTGGCAGCGGGCAGGCCGCGTCAGCAGCGCAGGGATGCTCAAGAGATGGGGGGGCAGGGAAGACAGGGCTGCTGCAGAGCTGTCGGAGGCCCACCGCAGGGCTGCTGGCAGGCCAGCGGCAGCTGATTGGAGACAGGGCAGGGGAGGGGGGGGCACCTCGGTCGTCTCCTTCTTGTGCAGCTTGGAGCCCGGCTTGTCGACATCACGCAGGATGTGCGTCATGCCCGCCTTGTACCCCATGAACGCCGTCAGGTGCGGCGGCTTGCTGGGGTCGTCGCGCGGGAAGGACTTGATCTTGCCCTTGCCCCGGCGGGCGCGCTTCTTGGGCAGGAAGCCCAGCGAACCGCACCGCGGGTCTGCAAGCGAGCAGTGGACATCAGTCCAAGAGCACAGGATGCTATTCACGCTGGAGGTTGAGCCATGCGCCTGCTGCAGCGCCCTGGCGCTCTATAAGAGCAAAGCTCAGCGGCACCCTCTGCCTAAGCCAGAGGAGAGCTGCCAGGCGAACCGAGTCCCTCACTCTCTTCGCTACAGCTCCCACGAACGAGCACCACGCAGCTCATTTCACCTCGCCCCGAGCTGCCAGCTCCTCGATACAAGTGGCACGGCACGGCGGCTTGAGCTTGGACCACTGCGCCGTCTAGCCGATCAGGGCGGCGATCTCCCCCCGCCGGACCGCCCCAGGCTACCGCGACCTCTTGCAGCGGATGTATCGCTCCATTTCTCAATAATCACGCTTAGATATGCGCCTCTGCTCCCCGAACAGGAGAGGAATCGAGGCTCCACGGCCGCCATTCGGCCCAGCGGGAGGGACGCACGCTCGAACTTGCGGTGGGACATGGCGCCGCCCTTCCTCCTACTCGCGCCTCGGCCGTCCGGGAAGAGGACGATGATGGCGCGGAAGCCAGTCCTGGCGGCCAACCCTCGTTAGCCCTGCACTAGCACCGCCGCTGCGCTCGCAATGCACTCAAAGCCATAGTCGCTTCGCAGTGCACCTCTAGAGCCTTTGTCTCAACGCTGTGGCAGTGAAGTCTTCATTCGCAACAAATCGTTCAGCGCCGCGATCGCGAGGCGGCAGATCGGGAGCTTGGCCCGCTCGATAGCGCACTGGGTCAATAATCCTGCAGGGTGCTGATTGATACTTCTTGAAAGTAGCGTCGGAAGAAGAGGGCAGGAGGCCGCGATCGCGCGCAGCCATGCGCCCATACATCCTCAAGGGCCACGAGCGGCCATTGACGCAGCTCAAGTGCGCCTCAGGACCCAAGAGGCGCCCACATTGCCGACAAATTTGCGGGTGCTCGCGATGGGACCAGCTGGGCCTGAGGTTTGGCCGCCGGCTGCAGGTTCAACAGGGAAGGCGACCTGCTGGTCAGCTGCGCGAGGGTGACGCGCCCCTGGCCTCTGAATGAGGAAGCCCGGACAGCCACAGAGCTCGGATGGCAGCAGTGCTGACCAGGTCGCCCACATAAACGCAGGACAACCATCCGACGCTCTGGTTCTCCGAAAACGGGCAACGCGTCGGCACGTATGACGGGCACAAGGGTTCCGTCGCCACGTGCGACATCACACGTGCGATTGGGAGCCTTCCTGAGAGAGCAGCTGGCGCTTTTTAGCCCAACCACAGAGCCGCACTGAAGCATGGCTGTGGCGGCTGCAGTCGACTCGAGCCGCCTGATCACAGCATCCGCAGACAGCAGCACCAAGCTGTGGGACGTGGCCACGGGCGAGTGCCAATTCACTTTCAACTTCAGGGAGCCGTGCAAGGCGGTCGCACTCGCGATGGGCGACCGCCTGGCCGCCATCTCCACCATCCCTTTCCAGCAGCGGTGCGAGTCGCATCCCTCTCTACCTTCCAGCCCATGCGCATCCGTATTACCAGTGCTTTGCCTCGGCCTCTGCCATTGCCAGCAGCATGCGACGGGCGCTGCACTCCGGGCAGCCATCGGCTGGCGGTTTCATGCAGCCAGGTCTCCGTGATCATCTGCCGGCTGCCTCCAGCTGGCCAGACTGGCGCTTCAGCCTCAAAGCGCCAGGACATCTACCTCCTGACAGCCCCCGCCCCCACTGCCGGCCAGGGCGCCGGGCATCCACCTGGTGAACATTGCGGAGGACACTGCCGACCAGAGCGACAAGGTCCTGCAGACGCTGTCCGGCTTCACCCAGAGCATCAACCGCGTCGCCTTCACCGACCTCAACAAGACGCTGCTGTCGGTCGGAGATGACGGCATCGTCCGCCGCTGGGACCTCGAGGCGCGGCCCCCGCCCCTTCCCCCAGCGCCACGCACGTCTCGCGGGACCGTGCGAAGCGGGCGATCAAACGCGGCCCGGCCTATCACGTGGGCGGCGGCCAGCGCGCGGACCCGCGCGGACGCAGCGTGGGCCGCGCCGATCGCGCGCGCCGCCGCCCGCGCTGCGCGCCGCCCGCCTCGCGTCCGCCCTGGCCTCCGCGCGGCTTTCCGTCGGCCCTCGCCGCCTGAGGCGGGCCTTCCCGCGCGCGTAGACCGGCGCGACCGTCGGCGAGCGCAAGCTGCACTCGGACATGATCATGGACCTGCAGCTGTCGCCGGACGGCACGCACTTCATCACCGCCTCCACCGACATGTCGGCCAAGCTGGTCGACACGCTGACGCTCGAGGTGCTCAAGACGTACACGACTGAGCGGCCGTGCAACAGCGCCGCCATCTCGCCGATATACGACCACGTGCGCCGCCGCCCCTGCCTCCCCCCCTTGTGGGGCTTGGCAAGGAGGCTTGAAGCGCCGCCAGCGCTGACCTAGCAGGCAGGATCTGTGGCGACAGTGCGGCCTGCTGGCGGGGGCCAGCAGCGCTGATGGCGCACAGACTTCTCATGCAGCTGTCAGGTGCCTTCATTGCATGGGGCCTGGAGGGAGGCAGGCGTGGCTTGGCTTGCGGGCTTCTGGCCTCAGCGCATGCTGCTCGGCCAGAGCGAAGACGCCTTGGGCCAGCCGAACCGGCCATGAACAAAGCCATCCCAGCTGCCAATGCGCAGGCCTGCGCAGCTCACACTTGGGCCCACTGCTGGTCCGGCAGGTGGTGCTGGGCGGCGGCCAATCGGCAGCCTCCGTCACGACGACAGCTGCCCAGGCCGGTGGCTTTGAGGCCCGCTTCTTCCACAAGGCATGCTCTCCACTCCCCTTTCCTCTCCCCAGATGCATGCAGGCAGCAGCAGTGCCCCCTGCCAGCTTCCAGGCCAGGCACAAACACGCCCATGCCAGGGCAGAGCATGCAGGGGCAGCCCCTGGCAGCACGCGCCACTTATGCCATCACACCTGTTCCCTGCATGCTCGCAAACAAGCAGTCATGAGGGCGCATGCAGCGAGTCCCCGCCCGGCAGCGCCAGGATCAGGAGGCTGTGAGGGCGTTCACACCGGGCTCCCGCGCCGCTTACGCTCCGCTAAGGCGCCAAAACCCCTTTTTCGCTCCGCTAAACTGGGGCTCTAGCGGAGCGAAACTAGCGGCGCCGGAGAGGTGGTTCAAGGTGCTCCGCTAGCCCCGGAAGGCGCCGAGCCCGCCAAAAAGGCTGAGCGTTTCCCGTT
>BHFV01000176.1:0-43139 GCA_003568905.1 Trebouxiophyceae sp. KSI-1
TGCGTAGGGTTTGCGTAGGGTTTCTGCCCTCGGCTGCTCGATCGATGCACTCGCAAGCTGGAAGGAGGTGTCGGTCTCAGGACGGCTGAGGGGCCAGGCTGGTGCAGGGTTCTCGAGGTTGTTCTAGGGTTGGAATCAGGGTCATGCAGCCAGCAAGTGCTGCAAGCGGCTGCCAGGAAGAGCAGCCGGCGCCCGAAAGGCAGTTGCTGGAAGCCAGAAGGGGCGGGCCTTAGTCAGCGGAGAGCGCGGCAGCTGCTGGAAAGCTGTTGAAAAGCAGGCTGCCAGACATCAGGCGGCAAGCCGCCATGCCGGCCTCTTTTGGCAGGCTGTCTCCAGGCCCCGCTTAAGGGTTTCGAACGCCCCGCCGCCGCCCTCACTCCAGCCGAATCTAGTGGAATCTAAACCCTTCACCCTAACACGCCTTTCCAGGGTTGAAAGGGGCTTTGGGTGCGCCTGCAGGTCAGCTACAACGGCGGCGCCCACTGGAACCTGCTGAAGAAGCCGGCGGCCTTCCGCAGCCCGCGCTGCGACCGCTGCAGCCAGCTGAACAGCAGCTGGGAGTGCCAGCTGCACCTGCACGGGCCCTCCTCCTGGCATTCCTCCGAAGGCACGCTTCCAATGCGGCCTTGCCGCCGTAACTGCAGTCGACGGTGACCCCATTTTCAGTTATTTCAAGGGCAAAACCCAATGACCATTTCATTGTTTTGGTCTTGGTGTCGCGGTCTTGTAGTTGTCATCATCAGTCTACCTTCCGTTATTCTGCAATCGGCGCTCTCATTCGCACTCAAATCCTCGTCAGGGTTTCCTGCTTGCTGTAGGATTTCCTCCTTGAGTATTGTCATCCCCCCCCCCTCTGCGGATTGCATTGAAATTTTGTATGATACAATTATTATCTCATGAAATTGCGCATTCATCATTTCGATCCGCCGTGCCGCGCCCCACCAGAACGACCTGAAGGCCTCAAAACAGCCGCCTTCCGCTGTCATGCGGCCAAAACCCTGATCGAACCGCACGCCCGCCGCTCGTGCCCGCGCCAAAACCCTCGGCAAACCCTGCAAAACCCTAGGTAAATCCTGCAAAGCCCTAGGCAAACCCTGCATGTGCGCCTCCCGCAGGAAAAATGCCAGGCCTGCACTCGCACCTGTCGGCGCCCGGCCTAGTGATGGCTGTGGGTAACGTCGGAGAGTCTCTGGACTTCGCAGCGGACGCCTCCTGCACCTTCCTGTCGCGGGACGGCGGCGAGAGCTGGTGGGGCCCAGCCACTGATGGGGTATAATGCAAGGCCTCTGGGAGAATCTATTGCTGTTACTATGACTAGTACCATTACCATTGCTATTGCTATTGCTATTGCTATTGCTATTGCTATTGCTACTACTACTACTACTACTACTACTACTATTACTATTACTATTACTATTACTATTACTATTACTATTACTATTACTATTACTATTACAGTCTTCCCTCCTCCTTCCCTTTCTCCGTGAGAAATGCGCACATTCCTCCGCATACAAAATCAGCCATCAGGGAGAAACGTTTTACACCTGATTTTTTCCTCTCGGGGAAAATCTTTTACCTTTGAAGTGCATCAGCGAGCCCAGCCCCCTGCCGCCCTGGCTTTGGCCTGCCCCTGCCACCCTGGCTCTGTTCGGCGCCAGCCTGGCGGCGACAGCCCGCTTTCCGGCAGCTTGTGTGTGCAAGACCGCGGTGCTAGGCACAGGCCGGTTGGTAATGATTTATGGTGAAGTACTGGGCCCTAAGATACCCTTCGTCTTCGAACTTTTGAATGAAGGGCAGCGGCCCACTCTTAGAATCTGCGACGGCTGCAGTGCGAGTGGCGAGCAATCCAATCGAGGCCACGCTCTGACACTGTGGGAACCCTCTAGGTCTTCACACTGAACCCTAAACCTTAGATCTGTCCGCAGGGAGGACGTTGCCGATTTCGCGAGCGCCTTTGAATTCGGCGACCAGGGCGGCATCCTGGTGATGGCGCGCCACCAGACGCAGGCGCGCACCCCCACGCCACAAAATTGCCGTTTTCCCAAAATTCCGATTTTCTGAACAACAGAACTGTTCAAAAAAACTGTTCAGAAAACTGCCGACCTGGCAGAGGCGTCGATGGCTGAGTCCCCCGGCTGAACCCTGATGCACCCTGGAAAACCCTAATGTAGGGTCCGACCGACCACGTGCTCTTCAGCCTGGACGAGGGCCTCTGCTGGAATCGCGTCAATCTGTCGGAGGCGATCGACGTGCAGCAGATCAGGCGCGCTACCCTATCAGGGTTCCTGACCCTAGGGTACACATCTGAAACCTATAGGGTTTCTTCTACAACGTGACAGGCGCCTGCCCCCTCGGCTCCGAACAACGAACGGCGAGCGATTGCCGGGCGAGGCGGGGTGGCAGCAGCCTCTCCAGACCCTATAAAAACCCTGCACACTTCAAGGCTGCAGGGTTTGCTAGGGTCTGGGGAGCTCAGCCAGCCTGGCGCCGCGCGCAGGGTCGAGCCGACGGCCAGCAGCCAGGTGTTTCTGGTGCATGGGCAGGCGTGCGAACGCAGCGACTGGCACCCCACCTGCAGCCACACACAGCAGGGCACGCGCCCGGCCGGCAAGCTGTATGCCCTCGACTTCCAGACGATTCTGGGCGACGACTGGAAGGCTCGCCCCCCTCCCCCCCCCCCTCCCCTCCCTGGAGAGACCTCGGAAGAGCTGTTTGCAGCTCTCAGGTAGCCGTCGGGCGAGGCAGCTGCTCTCGGGTTTTCCCCCCAAATGAGTTTCAGGAACTCTCAAATTTCGCTTTTCTTGCACCGTGCGGCGGGCCGCGAGCAGCTCTCGGTAGCTGCGATCACGGCGACCCCACTCGGGGTTCCAGACCCTAGAGGGTCTGACCAGCCGCCCAGCACGCCGCGCAGGTGCCTCGACTGGCACCCAGCCTGGCGATGACTGAGCGGCCAGCCTGGCGATGCCGATGAGATGACTAATCGGCCAGCCTGGCGCAGGTGTGCGACAACGAGACCGCGTACGAGACGTGGTCGGTGCCGACGCCGGAGCGCTGCCTGATGGGTCGTAACATAACGCTGTCGCGTCGCAAGCGGGACGCCGCCTGCTTCAACGGGCGAGGCTGGCAGCGGCCAGAGGGTGTCCACACCTACTGTAACTGCACCAGCGTGCGACCCTCGTCAGGGTATCAGGCTTGGGAGGTTTGATGGGGTTCACGCTTTCCCTCTGGGACTGATTCGGAAGACGCCGCGGCGGGAAGGCCCTGCTGCGTTTGATTTAGGGTTTAGGCTACTACAGGGACTCTCGTATGCCATGGCGCTGGATTCGGGCTGCAGCGACATGCCAGGGTCTGCTGCTTGACAGCCAGGCTGACAGGTGTAGGGTTTGCCGAAAACTGCTCTACTCTTGGACCCATTCAACCCTCGATTGAAACACTTGCTTCTGTGGCGCCTGCAGGTGGATGTGGAGTGCGAATTCGGGTGCCGCCCTTTCCGCCTTTGCCACAGATGATGCCAGCCTTTGCAGTCTCGTAACGTCGCGATGTGACTGACCGATTTTTCATTTTTTGACCGGCAAAAATTCTTGTTTCCAGTCCTTTTTGGGCCGGCTGGCCGCGCAGTGGGGGGGCTTCGCGTTCAGTCGAGATGCCGCCAGCACCGCTCCCGCTCGATCCGCGCATCAAAAACCCTAAACCGCCTCGAAATACCCTACGAAACCCTAACGCTGCCCGCCGTCAGGTTCGAATGGAGCTACCGGGACGGCGAGTGCAAGCCGATGGCGGGCGTCGAGCCCGGCAGCTGCCCGGCACTCGCGCCCCGGGGGCCTTACCACGCCTCGGCCACGCACCTGCGCCTGCTGGCCGGCGACGCGTGCGTCAACGTGACCAGCCTGATTCCGGACACGGACGGGCGCGGGCACCCCAGCGGCCCCCCGCCGCGGCGCGGGCTCGGCGGATACGCCGCTGCCGCACTCGCGCTGCTGGTGCGCCTGCCTTTTCTTCTCTCTCTGTCTGTCTCTTTTTTTTTGAACAGAGAGGCCGCCCCGGCACCTCCTCACAAGCAAGCAAGCTCTGGCGCTCAGCCTTTTCTTCTCTGTCTGTCTGTCTGTCTGTCTTTTTTCCGTTTTGCCAGGCTGTCATGTGCTTGCAGAGGAGTCTCGGAGGGGCGGCCCAGGCCTCTCTCTGTGCTGCAGCGAGGGGGAGAGCTAATCGCATCGGCGAAACTCACAATTTTTCCAGTTTTGCCGGCGCGGTTTGGCCGGTGCGGCGCGCCCCGATCCGCCGCCCGCAAACCCTGGCAGGATCTCGGGGCGTCACGCTCGAAAACCCTTGTAGGTCATGGCGGGCGTCATCGTGCTGGCAGCCCGCTACCTGCAGCGCCACTCGGATCCGGACGCGTCCTTCGCCTCGCTGCCGCGGGCGCTGCTGACCGCGCCGGTGAATGCAGTCCGCGGGGCAGCCGGCTGGGTGGCCGCGCGCCTAGGAGGTGCGCCCTTTTCCCGCCAAGGTTTCCCACCAAGGTTTACCGCCAAGGTTCCCCGCCAAGGCTTGCCGCCAAGGATTCCCGCCAAGCGCGTCAATTTCAGTTTCGAAATCCATATTTGCCGCCGCTCAGTCTTGGCGGTCGGATCAGCGGAGGAGCCGGGCCTGTGGTGCTACTGGAGACAATCCCATAAATATCAACAATATATCAACAGTTATAGGAAAATAGAGTGAACCTGCCGAGTAAGGGGCTGCTGCATGCCGCCGCCGAGCCCTGCAGCAGCGTTCAAACACGCACAGATCGCGCAGAGCCGCCTTCCATCGCACATCAACCACAGCCTACCGGCTGGCCGCCGTTTCAAATCAAGCTCTGACGTGACCCTAGACAAACCCTAGGGTTAGGTCCGGGGACCCGCCGGCGATTCGAGGGTCTGGTGCCGCCCAGCGGCGGCTGCTGAGGCTGAGGTGGGGGGTGGCGGCATCTGTCCGCAGGCAACCGCTATTCTTCGGACGACTACTTCCAACCGCTGTCAGGAGGCGACGACTTTGATGCACGCGACGTCCAGAGCCCCGTGCGGCACACCTAGGGTCTCCGAAACCACCTAGGGTCTCCGAAACCGGCATCCGCCAAAGCGGCAGCGTTTTTCCAAAAGGCGGCGGAACAGCAGTTTTTTTCCGGCGTGCCCTCTCTCCTCCGCCGCTGCTGCAAGGCAGGGAGTGCAATGCATCACACTCTGCCTGCCGTCGCGCCGCCCGCCGGGCTGCAGTATGCTGCGCGCGGCGATGCCGGCTCCTGATTGTACATCAGATCTGCGGCGTGCCGCCAGGCTGTAGCTCCAAAACCACGCCGCTCGCCCGCTTAGTAGCAACTGCTGCGTTTGCCGTCTCCCTGACCGTAACCGTGCTAGCAACGTTGGCAACAGCAGCAGCAGCAGCAGCAGCAGCAGCGTTGTATTCAAAGCGGAGCGGGACGCACAGGAGCTGCGTCGCATCAGGCACGGCACAGAACGACCACAGATCAGGCACGGCTCAGAACGGACGGCGAAAGGGGCGGCTGCGGCGAGCCTCCGGGCCCTTCCCGGCCGCAGCTACTCCGCCGCCATCTCGTGCAGCAGCACGATGGCGTCGGCTTTGATCTCTTGCAGCCGCACCACCTCGGGGGCGTCGACCGCGGCCCCTTGGGCGGCAAGGCCAGTCAGGAGCGCCGCCAGCGTGTTGAGAAGCCGCCCGGGCCGCACCTTCTCCCGCCGCCAGTGCTGCCCGCGCGGGTCCCGCGGGTTTGCCAGAAAGTCGTGCAGCACGCACTCGGCCAGCAGCGCGCGCCTGCGCGCGTCACGCCGCGCGTGACTCACCCCCAAACAGCAAACAGGCTGATTTCGGCCAAACGTTGTCGAGGGGCGGGGAAGCGAGCGGAGCAGCGGAAGTGAGATATAAAAAATGTCGTGAACCGGCGAATCTGGACGCGGCGCCGATGAATGGGTCTGGCGCTCCGCAACACGCTCAGAAATCTAGGATCTGATAATATCTTACTTTTCAAGCGGTTTTACTTTTCAAGCGGTTTTAGCCGGGGAAAAAGGTACGTTTGCGGCCCGGTCTGCGGGGACCCCAGGCTGTTGTGAGCGGATGCAAGGCTGCCACTGGGCCCTGCAACTGGGTGGTGCAGTGGGGACAGGGTGGCCGAGCGCCGGCGGCAGGGGGTCTGCTCCCAGTCAGCTGGAGCCGACAGCGGGCACGGCGAATAACCGGCTTGCTGGGGTATAAAACCAGTATTTCTGGGACATGTGCGTATTCTCCCCTCGCGCACCTCGTTCGCGCACGCCATTTTGGCCAACATTTTCGATCCGCGCAGTATTTTCGAGTCATTTATGCGCGAGAGTTCTTGCCGCCTACGGTGCGTCGGCGAGAGTTCTTGCCGCCCAACGCGTCGGTGGGTTCGCACCGTTTATCCGGGTTGGAAACGGGCACCAGCTCCTTGACAAAGGCGGAGGGGCCGGCCGGGAGCAGGCGCCAGCTGGCGCACATGAGGCCGTGGTAAGGGGAGCCGATTTCGAGCAGGCCCAGGTGGCCGGCTGCCTCGTCGATCTCTTCCCGCACGATGCACATCTTGGCCAGCAGGCTCCTGGACAGAGGACCCAGACTGCACTCAGCGGCCTGGCTTCGTCGCGGCGGCTGGGCTTTCGCCGCTCGCCCTCGTCAGCGCATACCCGCGTCGCATCCCGCGCGATGTCAAGCAGAAGTGACATCCGAGAAGCAGAGCGGCCGGAGTCGGCTGGTGCCGTCCCTTCACACAACTTCTGGAGGCTCTGGCGGGGCCTGCGCCGCCCTCTCGTGGCTCGTGTCCCCCTAATGCAGCCGCCGCATCGGCCTGGCAGCTGGGCTAGGAGGCGCCCCAGTGTCCCCCCAACGGCTCCTTGAAACGCCGTTTTGCTTGGAAAGTGAGGGGGCGGGGGGCGCACGTGTCCACGATGGCCTCCAGCTCCTCCATGTCTTCGATCAGCTGCGTGGCGGTGCGCCGCAGCGTGGCCAGATCTGTGCGGATGGCGCGCTCCTGCCGCGGCTCGGAGGGCTCCTCCCCTGCCTCCGCCGCCGCCAGCGCCTCGGCCTCAGCGATCGCCATCGCCTTGGCCGCGTCCACGCGCGCCTCCCTGCCGGCAGCCGCGAGGCCTGAGCGCCGAGTGCCGAGCCGGAGATGTGTGGGATTCGGCGGATCTTGGGGGGGAGGGCATGCTTGTCGCCGGGGAACATGCTGACGAGGCGGTCCATCGCCTGCATCTCGGGCGGCATGTGGCGCAGCGACATGCGCAGCGCCTCCTCCCGAATCGTCTCCAGCGTGACTGCATGCAGCGACTGGCATCAGCGCATGCTAGCAGTTGTGGGCGGGGAGCTGCTGGAAGGGAGGGAGGCGTACGGCCGATCTCATTGTGGCCTTCCATGTAGGACGCCTGAGCGTAGCCGGCCAGCACCATCAGCAGCCCCTGGCTCATCTCACTGAAGTGCTCCTCCACGACTTCTCGCACCGCCCGCCGGTTCTCCTCCGTCGGCCCGCCTGCAGCAGCCCCGCGCGGCTCAGCAGCCGGCGCGAATACCGCGCGGAGCATGTCGGTGGGACGGAGCCGGGCGAGCACCCAGGTCGGAGGCCTGCTCGAACGCCTGGCCCTTGCCCTGGATTTCCTCCAGCATGCGATTAATCAGCGGCGTCTCGCGCGCGTACAGGCGCTCAAAGTCTTCCGAGTTGAGCGTCGAGGCTGCACTACCACCCGTGCTGTCAGTGTCGGCGCCGAGAGCTCGCAGTTGGTGGAGTTGTGAACGCAGTTCCGGAGGCGCACTCTGCTCGTCCTGGGCGGCGGCGCTGCAGCAGATCTCTCGACCGACATGTGGCTCCCATCTGTGCGTGCCGTGCCCGCTTCGGCTGCTGCCTGCCTTCGCACAGAGCCTGCCGCCGGCAAGCGGCCGGGCTGGCGGGGACGCGAGCTTCGTCACGCGCGGCCCGGTGGGTGCCGGAAGCATGATCGACGACATCGGTGCTCGGTGCTTCGTATTGCAGAACTGTCAAGGCGCGCCTCCTCGCTGCGGACGTCAGCCCGCCAACCTAGTTCGGTAGGTAGTTTCGGGCGCACTGAACAATTCGCCCGACATCAATGCGCCGCTAATGCAGCACTACTGACATCACTGTCAACACTTTTTTCTAGTCAAAGTCTTCGATCGGGCGCGATGGGCGAGGAGCTTCCGAAGTTCGTGTTGCGGAGCCCAAAGGTATGCCGGCAGAGTGGCTCCTGCTGGGACTTGTACCACGTGGCTCTATCTGCTGCTGCTTTTTTGGCGCCGCGGCGGGCATCAGGGCATCGGGGCATCGAGGCATGCCGGCCGTAGGGGAGCGAGGTCACCGTCTACCGTTTCGGGGCGCACGTGACATCCTGGAAGAGTGCCTTGGGCGAGGAGCTGTTCCTGTCCAGCAAGGCGGTCTTCAAGCCGCCCAAGGCCATCAGGCCCGCCGCCTGCTGCCCAGCCTCTACTTGCCGGGCGAACGCCCGCTGCCACGCTGACAGAGCGCCGCCGCGGCCGCAGGGGCGGCGTGCCGGTCTGCTTCCCCCAGTTCGGCACCCTGGGCCCGCTGGCCCAGCACGGCTTTGCCCGCAACAGTGACTTTGCGGTCGTCAGCACGGGCGAGGGCAGCGCCACGCTGCAGCTGCAGCCGTCGGCAGAGGACCTGGCAAAGTTCCCGCACCCGTTCAAGCTGACCGTCACGGCGCGGCCCTCCACCGGCCACCTGGCCTGCCTGCCCCCCTTCTGCCAGCTTCCAGCATCGCCTCTTTCAACCTTGGATGCAGCGCTTCATTTCCTCTTGCGGGCGGATGCAAGGCCAAAAATATAGGGAACATTTCTGCCAGTGGGAGGATACTCCAGAAAGCCTACCGATATCCAGCCGGCGCGAGGAGAGTCACACATCCTCTGCCCGCTCCGGATCCTCATCGAACGAACTGCAGCCGCGACAAGTGCTGCCAGTCTTGGTGGAAGAGATTCTTCCTTTTTGCCCGCGGCAGGTCGAGGCGCGCGACGACGGCCTGCACCAACGCCTGGCTGTGGAAAACACGGGCGAGGCGCCGCTGGCTTTCACGACCGCGCTGCACACCTACCTGCGAGTCGCCTCCATCTCCGCGGTGTGTCCCCCCTCTGCCCTCGGCACCCGCCCGCCCTGCATATCATGCTGCTTTTGCCCGAGCACAGCGCTGCCGCTGCATTCGGGGCTGCAGTGGCGCTTCCATTGGAGGCCTGCGCGCAGCGGCCAGGCCTGGAGCGGCCGCGGCTCTGGCAGCTCCCCCCCCCTTCCCCCCACCTAATCTTCCCCTTAAGCCCTACATGCCAGGCGCTGGCCAGCGAGCTGCTGCTGCCGCACGGAAGCGACCCAGTCGGAGGCGCGCAGCAGCGTAGAGGCGGCCGGCTGCTCAGCGCTGCCGCCTGCAGGTGGCGGTGGAGGGCCTGCAGGGGCTGCGCTACTTTGACAACACGACGGGGGAGGATTTTCGGGAGGAGCGCGAGGCGCGGGTGCGAGTCACGGGGGAGACGGACCGAGTGTATCGCCAGGCGCCGGACACCGTAACGGTGCGCCCCTAAAGTCCAAGGGTTCAGGGTTCCATAACGCCCCTTTTTCGGGCCCACAGGCGCTGTCAGGGGCGCGCTGCGTGCAGAAGCATGGATGAAAGAAAAACCGCGGAAAACGCTCTGGGAAAGGCTCGTCATCCGGCTGCGGCCGCAACATCGGCCCAGCCGCAGACAGCGGTCTGTCGTGGCGTGAAAGCGTCGTTGCAGCACGAGGCGTTCCATCGGGAGGGCTGCTCCGCTCAAAGCAGCCTCTGCAACCTGACGGCGGCATCCCTGACAGCTCTGGTCGGCTGCAGCAGGTGACGGATGGCACCAAGCGGATCAAGCTCACCAAGCAGGGCTTCCCCGACGTGGGTGAGCAGCCTCCCGCAAGGCGCCGTCCGCATGCAGTGGCGAGTGGAGGCAGCTCTGTGAGCCGGGCTAGGACGGCCGTAACTCCCGCGTCCCGCTGAGCCATGTAACTCTCTCGCGGCTGCCGCTGCAGTGCTGTGGAACCCGTGGGCGGAGAAGGCGCGAGGCATGTCTGATTTTTCCGACCCCGAGTACCAGGTCAGTCCCCCCCTTCCCTCTGCCTTGTGAGCAGCCAGTGCTTGGCACAGACAGCCGCCTCGGTGCCTCATGCTGCTGCCGAGGCTGGGCGCTTGAAAGCAGGGGCGTGTGCGCACGCCAGCAGCCTGAATCGAAGCACGGGAGTCGGCTGCAGGAGATGGTGTGCCTGGAGCCGGCCGTGGCCAAGAGCGGGCCGGTGGAGCTGGCGCCGGGCGCCTCTTGGAGCGCCTCACAGACGCTGAGCGTCTCAAAGCTTTGAGGGGGGCCAGGCCGCCAATGGTGCTTGGCGAGAGAGGTGGCGCCGCTCTGCCGGGGGAGCGCTGCTGCAGTGCCAGGCATCTCGATGCAGCAATGCAGAGCATGCTGTTGCGGAGCCTCACTTGGCGGAGCTTCATGCAATTGGACGAGCCAACTTGCCTAGCATGCGCCAGCAACACGTTGAGTTTTGAGTGAACCGAAGCACTCGATGAAGCAGCGCGGGGACAAGGCAGCCGGCTTGGTGCCAAGTCGGCCCGGCTGTGCTGCGGCAGGAGGCAATGTCACGGAGAAGCATGATGAGAACAGCCTGAACAGGAACACTCTCCAGGATGGCGAGCGTCTGTGAGTCTGCTGCTGCAGCTGCTCAGAAGCTGGGGATCTGCCCGGCAGCAAAGGCGGCCTCCTCCTCGGGCGTGTTGGGCCGCCCCAGCAGCTTGTTGCGGTGCGGGTACCGATTCCAAGCCTCGATCACGCGCTTATGGGCGACGGCATAATTGATATTATTTTCGAGCGCCTGACACAGGGCGTCGCTGTCGGGCAGCTGCTTCGCTTCGTCCCGCAGCTCCTGGAAGCGGCGCACACACAGCTGCAGAGCGGAGGCAGCTGATCAGTATCAGCTGGGCGGCGCAGGTGGCTCAGGAAGGGGAGGAGGGAGGAAGAGGAGGGGTGCGTGCCTCCAGGTCTGCCAGCTGCTCGCTGTGCATGAGGGGCATGTACAGGAAGGTGCGCTGGATGGCAGGGACGCCGCTGAGGCTGCCGCCGTCCTGCAGCCAACGGTCGGCAGCGCATTCATAGCTGGTGGCTGGGTGCGGGGTGGGGGTCTGCTGCAGGAGGGTGCGGACGTGAATCTGCTTGGACAGCTGCAGCGCCTGGCCGTCGAGCGAGAAGCTCTGCGCGGAGCCGCGGTAGATGTTCCTGTTGGCAGCAACAGTCCTCAGGCGGGATAGGCGGCACCCGGCAGGATGGCTGTAGCGGCACTGAGCTGGGCATGCCTCGTGATCTGGTCCATGAGGATGACTGCCGCAAGTCCGTCGAGGCCAGAGCTCCAGGCAGCCAAGCGCCCGTCGGCAGCTGCCTCGACGTCGGGCTCGAACTGCTTGCACTCAGCGTCAAAGGCAGCGCCGCCACCAAACCAGCTTTTAGCCTTGGCAGCGGCTGTGTCGTTGGCCGGCGCGCGCAGGTAGTCCTCGCCAAACCTGTACGCGTGTATGAGAGAGCTGGACAACACCAGACAACACCAGTATTACGTCTAATACTGGAGGGGCATGCGTCAGGATTGAACCGGCTCGACCCGTCAGGCAAGCGGCTGGAAAAGTCGTGGTGTAACAAGTCTTGCTCTCATTATCAGGTATACGATTCACCAGAAGCGAAGCAGCCGGTCTGCGCGCGGGTCGACGGGCCCGGCACCGCCGGCCGCGTTGGCAGCCATCGCTGCGCAGCTCCACCGTCTCCGAACGAACGATTGTTCTGCAAGCACGATCCTGTTGTGTAGTCCTGCGAGCAAGCGCATGCTCGAAATGCGCATTGAAGAAATTGAAGAGGTCAAGGGCAGACCTTGGCCGAGCTGACGCAACCGCCCAGAAGAGTAGACTCGCAACACCAACACCGAGCTTGAAGCTTCTTCTCTTGTCGCTCGCACACAGTCGAGTGGCAACGCCTGCCCCCAAGTGGCCGCCGGCACTTACATCTCGCCGACACACAAAAAAGACGGTCTCGCGCGGGGGGTAGGCGCAGCGGAACATGGCAGAGGAGGACGACGGCATCGAGCGCAACGCTCAGGGGAAGGTGAAGGGCAAGGTGCGGACACCAACGGCAAAAAGGTGGCCATTCACAGCCGGGGAGGCATTTCTCTCTGACAGGAGCAACCTTTGCCTGCCCCGCAGCACAAAAAGGACAAGCCGTGGGACCACGACGGCATCGACCACTGGAAGATAGACCGCTTCACCAAGGAGGACAACCCGAACGGCCTGCTGGAGGAGAGCTCCTTCGCCATCCTGTTTCCCAAGTACCGAGGTGCGCCCCCGCACGCTGCTCCAGCCGCCTCGAGCAGCGACTTAGCCCCTGGAGTTCACCCAAGTCCTGCCGCTGCAGAAAAGTACCTGCGTGAGGTGTGGCCGGCAGTCACCAAGGCGCTGAAAGAGGTCGGCATCAAGTGCGAGCTGAACCTGGTGCGCATTTCCTCCCAGAGTCTCCGTGTCTGTCCAGCAGGGCCCATGCAGAGGGCCTCACACGCGCCGTGGGAGCGCAGGTGGAGGGCTCCATGACTGTCCGGACTACGCGAAAGACGTGGGATCCCTTCATCATCGTCAAAGCGCGCGACCTGCTCAAGCTGCTCGCCCGCAGCGTGCCCGCGCCCCAGGCGCGCCTCCTCCCCAGTCCACCACAGCCCTGACAGCCCCGCGCTCGGGAGGCAGGGGGCCGAAAGCACCCCGTCACCCGGTCTGCAGGCGCTCAAGATCCTGGACGACGAGATGCAGTGCGACATTGTGAAGATCGGCGGCATCGTGCGCAACAAGGTGCGTCGCCCCGCCTCCCCTCCGCATGCTGCTCGCAGCCCGCCAGCCTCACAGCAGCAAGGCCGACGCCCTGCTGCCTGCCCGCCCGCAGGAGAAGTTTGTCAAGCGGCGGCAGCGGCTGCTGGGCCCGAACGGCGCGACGCTCAAGGCCCTGGAGCTGCTGACCGGCTGCTATATCCTGGTGCAGGGCAACACAGTCGCCGCGATGGGCCCCTTCAAGGTGTGTTCCGCCTTCAGAAGCTCCCGCCAAGGCGCAGAGGGACATGTTCCAGATAACCGAGTTGCCGAGCTGACCCAGCCAGGCTGTCAGGCGCCGCTGGTGGCCGGCAGGTCGCAGGCAGGCAGGCATTGCCTGCTGAAACAGGGGATTTGAAGCCGCGAGCTGCATCTGACATGCCAGGAGCAGGCAGCGAGTGGGCAAAGGTGCCAGCCGCCAGCCGTTGTTGGGGGCGACAGCCCTGCGCCTCGCTGCTGCAGGGCCTGAAGGTCGCGCGGCGGGTGATAGAGGACTGCATCAGGAACGTGCACCCGATTTACCACATAAAGACGCTGATGATCAAGCGCGAGCTGGCCAAGGACCCCAAGATGGCCAACGAGAACTGGGAGCGCTTCCTGCCAAAGTTCAAGAAGAAGAACGTCAAGCGCAAGAAGCCGGCGGTGATCAAGAAGAAGGCGCGGCTCCACCCCAGGCTAGGATGGCCCTTCTCATGGCTCGCACGGCGATATGTACATGATGTGGCCGCCAGCTGGGCCGCAATTCGGCTGAACTGCTCATGTTCTGGGCTTCACACTCGCAAATGGCATGCTGTTTGGGCTTGTGTGCATTCTTTCGCTTGAATCAGACAGCGCAGGCCTTCTTGCATCCGGAAAGGTAGCGGCCCATTCGAATACCGGCGCCAAAACGCGGAAGGGGCGCAACCTTGGCGTAACTGACGCAGTCTTTTTTGGCGCCGAAACTCGTAACTGACGCCAACCTTGGCCGACGCAGGAGTACACGCCCTTCCCGCCGCCGCAGCAGCCGCGCAAGGTGGACCTGGAGATCGAGTCCGGCGAGTACTTCCTGACGGCCGCCGAGAAGGCCGCCAAGGCCGAGAAGGAGAAGCAGCAGCGGAAGGCTGAGGCGGGAGAGGAGCGCAAGCGGCGGCGCGAGGAGGCCTTCGTGCCGCCCAAGGTTCCCCCTTTTCCCGCCAAAGTTTCCCGCCAATTCTGCCTCTGGAGACAAGGTTCCCGGAATGGCTGGTCGAGCCGAGCTGCCTTTGGGAACAGAGATCCTGGCAGAGGGGGCCAGCAGCAAGCCGAGCAAGCTTGTCAGCCTGCCAAGCATCAGCTGACTTTACTTGGCTTCCACGTGCAGAAGAAGTCGAAGCAGAAGCCCGAGGCGGAGCCGCCGGCAGAGGCCGCACAGACGCCTGCCGAGGACGCCAAGCAGCTGGCACAGGCGCTCAAGGCCAAGAGCAAGGGTGCGGCCCTCGCATGCCCTTGCACAAGTGCCCACTGCTGGATTCGCTGCCTACAGCTGACGCAGTGGTCACCGGCTGCTCGCAGGCAAGCTGAAGGCTGCCAAGCGGGGCTAGCGTGCTTTCCATGTTGTGAGGCATTGGAACAATCCGGAACAAGGAGCGGCTGCGTTTACAGCCGAGCCGCGGCCGCACACGGCCGGCGGCAGTGCGAGTTTCAGTCTTCTCTTTCCTTTTCCTATCCCGCTTCGGATTGGGTTCCGCGTTTCGTGTGTGTGAATCCCGACTGGCTGGGCTCCTAGCAGCGCGCAATCATGCCCGCACGAAACAGCAGCTGTGGCGGCCAAAAAAACCGGTCAGGGGCAGCGCCGCGCGCCGGCCCGGCCCCCCCAAAAACGCGCCGAAGCGACTGGCCGGGCTGTGCTGCGCGGGCGCCTGCCGAGCGAGCAACGCAGCCCAACGCCCCCATGCTGCAACCCCATCACTCCGCCACACCAGTGACTACTCCCAATCCCGCGGCTGCCTATGCGGCCCCGACGGGCCGCGGGCGAGCCCGTCCTACCTAGCGTCTCTCTACACAGGCCCGCCTGAAAATCGTTTTTGGCAGCCTGGGTGCATCCAGCCGGCCTCCTGCCTCTGCGGTTTGTGTACAGGCCCTCCCACTGCGGTGAGTCAGCGCCTCCGCCGGCCCCCGGGGACAGAGGGGGGCCCAGCTGCGCGGCGACTGCCGCGCTCAGAGGGCGCAGGACGGCTCGCGGCACTCCTTGTGCGCGGCGATCTCGGCGCGCAGCAGGCTGACTTTCGTCAGATTGGCCGCGAAGTGGGTGCACAGCCGGCCGGCTCGGTACAGGTGGAAGTAGGGCAGCCGATCGACGCCGAGCGACTCCACAAAGCCGCCCAGGCCCTCCTCGCCGCCGTTCACCTGCATCCCCACCGCTGACTGCGTGAGGCCGTTGCTGCCGGGCTGTGGCACCTCCGGTTCGGAAGCCAAGGTTTGGCACGACAGAAGCGGCTAGAGGCGTGGGTGGGGCGCGCCTTGACGAAGAGGACGTCCGGGTTGTTGTCCGCCAGCTGCCGCAGCTTTGGAAACAGTCGGCGGCACGCCGCGCACCAGGGCGCGAAAAAGTCGACCACCACCAGCCGGTCCTGGGCCACCAGCGTCTGCAGCTCTTCCGGTTGCGCGACGGAAATCAGATTGCTCGGCCCCGCGCACTCCCACCTGCGCGCAGTGTGCCGGCCCCTCGAGCCTCGATCTGATGTGGCGGGCATGTCCGCCGCGGGGGTGGCGGCCGCGGCCGCGCAGAACGGTGGCTGCTGAGGCGAGGAGGCGCACCAGCTGCATTGCCGCACCGTCTCCACCTCCATCTGGGCTGCCGCTTGCCTGCGCGCGGGAGATATCGCGGGTCAAAGCCGGTGGGCTGGTTTGTAAGGCACCCAACCGGACGCCGCTGCCCCCGTCCCCCTTCTATGGATCCTCCAGCACACGCATCAAGCGTCGCTCTGCGCGCAGACTGCGGCATCGGACGCGGGGCAGGGGGCATGAGTTATGCGACCGCGGCCACGCTGGCAGCGGCACGCGGCAGATAGCGCTGGCGAGGCGCTCCGCGACAGGCAGCGGGCATGAAGGAGAGGCGCACGATCAAGGCACGTGGGCGGGGCGCCGGCACCAAGCCTGGGGAAGGGGCCGCGAAACTGCGGACATTCCCTGGACGATGTGAGATGTGGGCTGGTGCGAGAACGGCACCTGGCCTCCGCCTCGCGTCGCCGGCGGATCGCGTCCGGGTGCGCGCTCGTGAGCGGATGCCGCAGCGGCGCGGGCGACGCCGCGGCGCCCTGGCTCAGGTTGCTCGACCGCGCCGGGCCCATGCGCGCCAGACCCCCCGGCGACGCGGCCGGCCGGCTGGCCAGCGCGCCCGCCGATTGCGGCCGCCCCACGCTGCGCCCGGCCTCCATTGTCGCCATCGGATGCGGAGGGAGCGCATAATCATGGTTTTTTTGGGTCGCCCTACCACAAGGGCTGGAAAGTGCATTGGCCGTGCCGCCCTCTCTTCACAGAGGAGGAGGCTTCCCTTCATTCACAGTGTACACGCGCGACTCGGGCCAGCAGACAGAAAGAAACGCCGAGCAAAACCGTGCCGCTCGCTCTCACTCCTCGAACACAATGACCTGACCAGTTCACGAGGATTCGGCGGCAGCCTCCGCGGCGGCAGCCTCCCCGTCCTCGCTGACCCACAGCGCGTCCAGCGCCAGCCGCAGCTCGTCGCTGTCGATGCCGCCGTCGGGCGACCCCGCAGGGCTGCCGCCCTCCCCAGCGCCTGCACCCGCCCCTCCCCCCTCTCAGCACACCCACCCCTCGACTCTGAAGCCCAGCAGGTCAGCAGCCGCTCCCAGGAAAGGCGTCGCGCCTAGCGTCGGCTCGGGCGGCGGCAGCTGCTCCGGGGGTGCCGGCTTGGCGGCGGGCGGCGCGGCGGCGGCATCTTTCGACAGGCTGGACGGCCGCCTGCAGGGCGCACTCGCGCCAGTTTCAGCGCCCCTGCCAGCATCAGGCCCCCTCTCTGCCAGCAGGGCTAGGCAAGGGGGGGGATTGCCTGGACAGGGAGCCGTCATAGCCGCCCCGCACGGCCGCGGCGGCCGCCTGCAGCTCCCCTTCGCTCACGTTTCCCTCCACGGCATCGTTGAGGACCGCACGCGCCTGCGCCTGGCTCCACCGCACCGGCTCCACCTGCGTTTTTAAATAGTTTTATTGGGTTTTTCTGTTTTTTTCCCGAGATAGACTCAAGCGGTGGCTGTGTTTTTGGAGCCTGAAACTCACTCACTCACACGTGCAGGGCTGGTTTGGACCCTAGCGGTGCCGGTTCTGATCGTTTACTGATCGAATCAGTCATTCCCCCCTGGGTCAACCTTCTACCGGGGACATTCGATCCCCCCCCCCCTCTTTTACGTTGCTGTTCGGATACGATGAGCCTCCACACGGCGCGTTGATCAGCCTGGGGGGGGGCCGGCAGTACAGCACCGGCAGCAGTAGCGCTTTTTTGCTCCCCCCACCCTGTTCATTCATCGCAAGCTTTCCCTGGCGAGTGCCACTGTAACCTCCGCACAAGTCGCTGCTGGCAGGAGCCAGTGAGACTGCCTTTCCTGATCCTATCATCGCCTCTGCCAGAGGGGGCGACTGCGCCCCGGCAGCTTCCAAGCAGCTTCCAGACCCCAGGACAGCCACCATCGCACCCTCAAGCCTGAGGCGCGCCGCCGCAACCCACACGCTCCCAATCCCTGGCCCCCCACAGCCCGACCGGAATGGCTTCATACTAGGGTATTGTAGGGTTCTTCTGTAACGCCCGTGACGCCCGTAACGTACGTAACGCCCCGGAAATGGCGGGCGCGCGCCTTGAGGTGCGTGACGAGGTCCTCAAAGTCATCGAGCGCGAGCAGCGCGGGCTCGCAGGCGCGCATGACGGCGACGCCCACACGCAGCATCACGTGACCGCACCGCTCGGTGAGCATGCAGTCGACAACGCGGCAGGCGAAGGGCGCGGGGAAGGGGCAGGCGAAGGCCGTCAGGAACCACTGCGAGGCGTACAGCACCGGCAGCACGCCGTGCACCTGCGGCCGGCGCCCGCGGGCTCAGGAACGGCCGGCGCGGCTGCGAATTCGGCCCAGCTGCTTGCAACAGGAGCTCCCAACTGGGGCTTTGGGGCTGTCTGATGCAGAGCCGGGCTACAGCTTGCCCCCGCCCCGAAACAGCTTGCCGCTCACGGCCCAGCCGAGGACAGGGGCCAGCCAGCGGCCGCCAGGCTCGAGTTCGCTGAGAAGAGGCGAAAAACTTTGACCAAACATCCGAACAAACCACCAGCTTTCCGTCTGCCTGCTCTGCGATTCGTTCGACTTCAAACTTGACCCGACGCAGAAGAAGGCTCGAGCCCGCTCACCGGCCTGGAGCTTCTATAACTTTTATATTCTTGTATATTTGGGGGAGAGGAAGGGGCTGCGGGGGCGTGCCTCCAGGTGGGCTCGCAGCCGCGGCAGCGCCCTGTCGAGCAGCCACTCGAACATGCGCAGGTAGGCTTTGAGGCCCTCCAGGCCGGGCAGGTACAGCTGGCGCAGGTTGGCCCCCGACTCGTCCATGAGGCGGGCCAGCAGGCGGAAGGCCGGCTCCTCCGGCACGTACATCAGCAGCACGCCGGTCACGAAGGCCATGCCCTGGCAGTAGCCAACCTGGCGCGGGAGCAGGCGGCGGGGGTCAGAGGCGGCAGGCAGATGGGATGCGGATGAGGGGGCCAAGGCGGGAAGGAGCGAGAGAGGCGTGGTGAAACGAAGAGAGGTGTGCTGGCTGAGGGCTGCAGCGCCGCCGCAGCAGCGGCTGCGGCTGCGGCTGCCCAGGCTGAGATCGATGAGCCGGACAGAGCGCAGCTTGCATGGACCCGCAGTGCGCGGGAGAGTGCGGGAAAGAGGGCTCAGTGTCAGGTTTCGAGAGGGAGGGCAGGCAGCATGCCAGGCCCTCCACACGCCCGAGAAGGGGCGGGAACAGGGCCGGAAATTCGCAGCGCGGATGGGAAGAGAGGGAGCTCTGGGTTGGCACGGCAGGCTGGCACGGCCCTGGCGTTTCAACCCTGAGCCCTACGCATCAAAACCCTGAAATGGTTCGCGCCTGCAGGTCGTGCAGCGAGTAGGCCTTGAGCACTCGGAAGAGCTCCTGCTGGCCCTGCTCGAAGCTGAACTGGGGGTGCTCGGGGAAGGTGCGGTTGATGTCCCGCTGGATCACCTCCTCCACCTCCTCCTGCCCGATCGAAATCTGGCAGAGCGTGTCGTAGTGACAGCCCTCGGGGTACACGGTGCTTATGGGCCACGGCACCGCGCACACCGCCTCCAGCAGGCCTGCGGGCGGCGCGCGGGCAGGGTGAGGGGCGGGTGGGGACGCTGCAGCTGCCAGCGGGGAAGGATGGGTGACAGCAAGCGATGATCCAAAAACCCCAGCCTGTCACTGCCGGACTGAAGGGGCAAGATTCAGTTTCAAATTCGAATTCGCAAATTCAAATTCGAATTCAAAATTTCAAATTCAGTTTCGAGTTCAAAATTTCAATTTCAAATTCGGTATCGCATCAGTTCACGGGTCCCCTCGAGTGTGGCTCCCCGCGCCCGCCCCCGCCTCAGGCGAGGAAAGCTGCCGTGTGCGGGCAGGCCCTTCTCGGAAGAGAGCATTGCTGGCGTGTAGGTCCCACGCAGAGCAGCAGCTCGCGCGCTGGCGCCGCCTCTGCCGGCGGCGGTGACAGGCCAGAGGCGCGCCAGCAGCCAGCCGCACGCCGCTGAACGCTCTGGAGGCAGGCAGGTGCGAGCCCAGCCGACCGTCGGCAGAGCCCAAGGGGCGGGGCGCTCACGTTCCCTGAAGGTCATGGCGGCCCCCCGCTCGCCGGGCTGCAGCCGCGCGGCCGGCAGCTGCGAGCCGCGAAAGTCAGCCAGGCTGCTCGCGTCCTGCACGATCTCCCACGCCTCCTCCTGGCCGCCGCCCTGGCTGCCAGGCGCCCCCACTGCCGCCCCTCTGGCGGGCGACGCGTCCCCGCTCGAAGGCTCGGCTGCGGCGGGCGGCGCCTCCGCCGCCGGGAGCGCGTCCGGCCGCGTGCAGCCCGGAGAGTGCAGCACCGCCTCCGCCGCCGGCTCGACCGCCCCCCCGGGCTGCTCGGAGGCCTCGAGCTCGGCTGCCTCTGCCGGCGCGGACTCGCCGTTCCTGCAGGCACGCAGCCGCCGTCGGCTCTGCGGCCCGGTGTGGAAGCAAGTCGATCCGCGTCTCTCTCTGCGCAGGGCGGCTGCGACTCTGGGAGAGGGCGCACTCTAGAGGCTGCTCAGCCTCGCGAACTGCTGCTGCTGCCGCTGCTGCTGCTGCGGGCGGCGGCGGCTGCCTCCGCCCGTTCCGCGGCGCCACGGGCGTGCTGGCCCCGCTGGCCAGGCTGACCGCGTCGGCCGGCGAGGCGCGCGCCTGCCAGCCGGCCTCGTCCGACCGCAGCAGCTCCGCCTCCAGCGCCTGCGTTTGGGGGCGAGCAGATGCCCCAAGCGAGTCGGCCTGGATGCAACACTCAAGACCCGCTGCTGCTGGTGCCATGCGCCTTCAAAGGCAGGGAGGGCGCAGCGGCCAAGACGGGGAGCCCTCTGCGGCAAGAGTCGCAGCCGACAGTGGCAGTCGCGAGAATGCCGGATCTGGAGCACTCTGGAGGCTGCAGATATTCCAGGTGTAAGGGCAGAGGAGAGGCTCCGGCTGAGAAGGGAGGGGCGCCCCACCCGCTCCTGGATGAGGTTGGAGACCAGGTGGGGATTGGCGAGCAGCGCGACCCACAGCCGCGAGCGCAGCTCCTGCGGCGCGTCCTCCCACAGAAACGGGCCCACCTGCACGTCCACGGGCGTGTCCCGCCGCGCCTGCACGCCCACCATCACGTCATCGTGGCGTGGCAGATGGAGGAGTGGGTTAGGGATGGCGGCGGATGTGGCGTGCCCGCATGGAGGCCTCGTGGCGGGACGCCAGGTACTGCCGCTGGATGCGCGCGTACAGGCTCTGCACCTGCCGGGGCCCCTGATTGAGGCCCTGCTGCAGGCCACTGGCTCGCGTGGCGACGCCTGCCAATGGCGCCGTGCGGGAGCGTCAGTCAGGGATGGCGGTGGCTGCTAGTACCAAAGGGGCAGTCATAGCTGTAAGGGGAGGGAGCCCACCGTCCCGCAGGTCCGTGATGCGCTTGCCGGCCTCCGACACGACCAGGCTCCCTGCTTTCCTGCGAGCGTGAGAGGCTGCCTGCTCATCGCTGGCTGGCCATCGATAGCCGTGGGAGAATCAACCAGGTGAAGTGCGCTGGTCAGCGGCTCGAGCGACAGCTGCAGTGGGGGTGTGCTTGCCCCCGAGCCACCAGCTCAGCATCAAGGCTGCAGGCCTGTGTTCGGCGACCCAGCTGCACAGCTACTGCAGTTGCGCGATTCAGGGAGCCTGGGAGTGGTCCCCTGCCGGCACAACGGCGCGCGGGAGCGGCCACACACCTGCGCAAGTCCTTGTCAATCAGGATTTCGCCAGCGGAGGCCGCGGCCTGCACGACCGCCTCGCCCAGACGACTGAACAGCGGGCGTGCGCGAAGCGGAGCCTCGCTGGGCGTCGGACCCGGCTCCTCCCGGGAGACGCTGGGGGATGCCATGCCAAGCAAGGCTTCGCCGGCCTACGGAGGGCCCAGCTCGCGCCAGCTGCTACAACACCATGACTGCTGTGCAGCGCATCCCGCTTTGCTGCCAATGCGGCCCAATCTGCTGTCTGGAGCGGGGCGGAAGGTGCTAACTGGGACCCTCGAGCGCGCGAACTCGCCCTCTCCCCAGCGCGCCAGTTCATTGCGTCTCTGATCGATCGTATCTGTTTTCGGCAATTCCTGGTGCCCGACGGCAACATTCGCCCGCCGGGCCAGGAACTCCAGCGGCCGCGGTGGCGGACCTGGGCGCCCTGCGCGCATTGTTTTCGCTCAAGCCAGGTGACTTCAAGGCGACGGGGCCCGGGGCGTCTGAGGCGATGAGCCAGCACGGCAAGGCGCCCCGGGGCGTGGGCGCCGGCAACGGCGCGCTCAATGGTGCCGCCCAAAAAGGGCAGCCTTTTTGGCAGTCGCTGGGCGCCCGCCTGAACCAGCAGAGCCGCAACCTGGGCGACGGCATCAACCGCGCCTGGACGGACATGGGCAAGAACACGAAGAACTGGAAGCCGCCCAAGTGGGAGATGCCAGGTGAGCCGGTTTCCCGCCTTTCAGTGAGCGAGCCCACGCTTCTCTGCTGGTGGCCTTTCTCTCAGCTGTACCCGCCCCACGGATCTGCAGTTCACGTGGACGTCGACTTCCTGGGCCCGTTCGTGCTGAGTGTCAAGAAGAGCGCGAGAGACTTCTACGTCCGCCTGCCGCCGCCGCTGCAGCAGGGGCTGCCGTACTTTGCGGTCGGCGCCACGACGACGGCGGTCGTCTGGAAGATCCAGGGCGTGCGCCTGCGAGGCCAGGCGCGCCGGCCGGCCCCTGTTCTCCGCACACCTCAGCGCATCTGCCACGGGTCGGCTGAGGCATGCCGCGTGCTGCAGCGGACGGTGAACGAAAAGCTGCAGACGCGCGTGGACAAGCTGCTGGAGGAGCGGGAAAAGCTGCAGGACCAGGTCAAGAACCTGCGGGCGCGCTCCTGCTCACCAGCAACAGGGCAGCCCTGCATGCGAGCCTGCTGCTGACTCGGCAGACTGAATCCCCGCCGCCTTGCCGGCCTGCAGAGCAAAACCATCGGGCCGCGCTCCGCCACGGAGATGCAGATGGCGGCCGCCGTCGCGGAGGCCACGAGTGCTGCCGCAGGCGCGCCTCTGCTTTCCAGCGGCAGCTGCGTGTCTCTGTCAGGGTGGTAGCTGAGCGGGCCCGCTGCCCCTGCCTGCAGCTGCGGCCTCGGCGGCTGCTGCGGCCGCCAACGGCTGCGCCGTGGTCGTGCGCAAGCCGCCGGCAGAGAGGCAGCGGCCAGAGCGGCGCCCGGGCCCCGGGCAGGAGCTCTAGGCGCGGGCGGCGCTGTGAGACACCGAGTGTGGAGCGACGAGTCTTAATTTAGCTGTAGCGAGGAACCAACGGATGCCACGACACGGCGACCGTCAGGAATGGGACCGTTTGTAGCTGCACTGTAACCAGAACCTTCACTGCAGCCGGGAGCGGCGGGCAAAGCGAACTTCCGCGTCACTTGCGCGGCTTTTGGCTGTTGCCCTCCCTGTTGAGGACGGCTTTCCACTTTTCGACCAGCGTGTGGGCGATGCGTGCCACGTCCTGGTTGTTGTGCCGCTTCAGCAGCCTGCAGATGCTCTCACCACCGCTCAGCAACACCTGCAGTGGCCTGCAGTGGGCGGCCTTGCTTGGGCAGATGGGAGGGCGCATCACCTGAGTGGGGCGCCTATTTGCACGCGCAGCAACATCTCCCTGGTGATACTGTAGCAGCTGAGCCGCCTGAGGACCGTCAACAGCTCGGCCTCGTCTGCATCCTTGCGTTCCACCACCTTCTTGGCGGACACCAGTTCGGACAACTCAAAGTTGAGTTTGCCACCTTTCAGACGCACCACCTTCTGCAGGTCGTCCAGCCTGCAGCCAGCGAGCTTCAGCCAGCGTACGCGGGCCCTTATGCACTTCTAGGGGAAGCTGCGGCCAGGCCTGACCTGCGCTGGCTCCCTGGCGCCGGCCGGCGATGCTCATGCGCCGGCTTCGATGTCAACTTGAAGTCCGAGAGTTTGGTTTGAGGCATTGCCAGACCATTCTACGTGCTCTGAGCTTCTGTTGCCGCAAGTGCTGTCCAAGCTCCAAGGCTTGCACGGGCCAAGGTCCCTAGCCCCGCCGTGACAGCTGCGATGGAGGGTTTTAGCCAATAGGAGAAGGGTGCGGGGGGCAAATGGGCCACGCACCCGCGGTCGGCGGTTGCTGAGGGGGATCTGAGCTAGCAGCTGCAGCTGGACGCAGCTGCGCGGAAGCATAGCCCTCCCCAGACTCGTGCATCTTGCTGTCTAGACGGCCACGAGAGCAAAAAACTCTCTCCCCCGAGATCGAAAACTTGGCTCGCGTTAGCCAGAGTCCATGCAGGGACCTGATTGAGGAGATGGCACCATCCGGGCAGCCGTAGCATGGGCATTACGGCGGAAGAGGAAAGCAGCGCCGCTTCAGGAGGCGGAGGCCTGGACCTAGCGTCGCTCTCTGCCACCAATGAGGAGCTTCAGGCTAGCCCTGATCACGCTCGTGCCGCGGCACTGCTCGCACGCCTCTGCAGGCTTTAGGCATAGCTGTGCTTGCAGCCTAACAACGGCCTACAACGCCACTGCAGGCAATCAACGAGCAGCTGGCGGCGAGGGTCGAGGAGCTCGCCGCGGAGGCGAGCGATGCACGTGCCGAGCTGGCCGCGCTGGACGGGCTCAGGATGCAGCTGGCGACGAGTCACCTAGACGTGGGTTGCGTTCTGGCTGCGGCCCTCGGCCGGGAGCGGGCGGTGCAGGACGCCAGGAACGCCAGAGTGCTGGACCTGCTCGCAGAGAAGGTAGGCAGTCAATCACGAAGAGACATGGCAGGAGCCTGGACAGCGTTACTGCCGAAACTGAGACCACACCTGCTGGAAGCAGGATGCTGCCATCCAGCAGCTGGACGTGCAGCGGCGGGAGGCTCAGCGCGCCAGCAGCGAGCTGCGAGCGGAAGTCGAGGAGCTGCATCGGGCGCATGCGACCGCAGAGGCCCGTGTCAGCGACCTGCTGGCGGCGCAGGCCAAGGCACGGCGGGCCGAAAGCGTGCGAACACGCGAGGCAGCCGCCGCTCGGGAGCGCCTGACGGCAGAGCTCGACAAGCTCAAGGCACGGCGCCTGTCCTGGAATCCCTGGACGCTTGGCGGCTGTGCTTGCAGGGCCAGTTGCCTGATGGCATAGCGCGGGCGCAGGCGGAGCTGAGGAGCAGAAGCAGGGCACCGAACGCGGGCCAGCGGGCGGCGGAGGCACAGGCAAAGGCGCACAGGGAGGCGCTGGCAGCGTGTGAAGCTCGGGAGCAGGCGCTGGAGCAGCGGCTGGCGGAGGCAGAGGAACGGGCTGCCGTGCGTGCCAGACCAAAACCAAGCCACAGTGCTTGGCTGAGAACACCAGCGGAACGGGAGGCTATGTATGCTGGCCCGCAGGGGCTGGAGAGTCGCCTGAGCTGCTCGGCACAGTCCCTGGAAGAGGCTCAGGCAGCCGGCTGGCGGCTGCAGCGGCACAGCCAGGCATTGGAGGCGCTTGTGGGGGCAGCGCTTGGCCCGGAGGCGCAAGAGGCGCTGGCAGCAGCTGCCACGCCGGATGGGCCGAGGGATGGCAAGTTGGAACAGCAGCTCGCCAGCTGGCAGGCCCGGGCGCTGCAGCTGCAGGAGGCGCCCAGACAGCTGCAGGCTGCGCAGGTAAGGAGGCCGCCGCAGTGTAGATGGGCATGCCGGAAAGCAGGAGCCCACCACCTCCCAATCCAGCTGTGAAAGGCATGAGCTGCATGTCATGACCATGGTTTCATGCTCTGCTGAAAGAGCGATGGGTGGAACGACAGGGATGCTGCTGCACTCGCAGGCTGAGAATGCACGCCTTCACCAGGACCTGCAGTCTGCAGAGGCAGCCAATGCCAGGCTGCTGCAGCAGAGGGACCGCAAAGACCAGGCATTGACCGAAGCGGAGGAGCGAGCGGCGGTGTCTGTCGCCGAGGCAAAGGCTCTCCGGCAGCAGGCGGCCGAGGCAAAGGCCCTTCAGCAGCAGGCGGCGGCCTTCAAGGCCCGTGCCAAGCAGCTCCAGGCGGAGGCTGCCGCCGCCAGGCAGGCTGCCGAGGCCGCTCGCAGCGGCGAGGCTGAGGCAAACCGGCAGCTGAGCGGAGCAAAGGCCGCCGCTGCCGAGCTGAAGCAGCAGCTAGCGGCCCAGGTGAGGGGGAGGCAGGAGCAGCAGCAGCAGGAGGAGGTCCGGGCAGCTGGGCTCGAGAAACGCACCAGGTGCGTTTCAGCCCGTCGTCTTCTCTCACCACTCTGTTGTGAAGGGAGGCAGTACAACACATCGGCCATTGCCATCTATTTTGGATAATAATAATTCAAGATAAGAAGTAGCTGTTCTGCCACAGGGAGTTGGAGGCCCGCGAGGCGGCGCTCCGGCAGGAGCTGCAGCACATCCAGGGCAGGGAGCAGGCGCTGGCAGGCCAGCTGGGCGCACAACAGGCCAAGGCCGAGGCGGCCCAGGCTGAACTCAGGGCGGAGCTGGATGAGCTCAAGCGCGAGCAGGACAGCTCTGCTGTCGAGTCAGGCAAGCTGTGGCTGCCCACCAGCCGCTTGGGCAGTGAGCTGAAGTGACCGAAGCTGACGCTGGGCGCGCCTGATACCTGCAGCCAAAGCCAGGAAGGCAGCAGCACGGGCTCACGCGGCGCTGGACGGAGAGAAGGCTGCTGCCTTCGCCAGGGTGGCCAGCCTGGAGGCAGAGCTGGCAAACGCTCAAGACCTGCGGCAGGAGGCCGAGGACCGGGACCGGGCGGAAGCTTCCGGTGGCGCTGCTGCGGGGAGCTCTGCCGGCGACGGGCAGCAGGTGGTTTCCATTGTGCAGCGTGCCTGGCTGCTCCTGGTGCCAAGGTTGTCACGGCAGACACACAGCCTGGCATTGACGGCCATGTGCAGGCCGAGGCCCAGGCCAGCCAGGTTGCCGCCGGGGGCGCGGAGATCGCCGAGCTTCAGGGCCAGTTGCAGGCCGCGGCAGCGGAAGCAGCAGAACTGCGGCGGCGCTGCGCCAAGGTGCGGCCCTGCTGCAGCATCACGGGACACAAGCGGACCACCCTAGTGCGGCTGCTGCAGACCTGCCAGCCTGGCCTGCTGCTGCTCGCAGGTCGATCACGCCAAGCTGACGCAACTGGTGCAGGCGCACCAGGGTCTGAAAGCGGGCCTGGCAGCGGCAGAGGCGGCGGCAGCACATGCGCTCGGTCTGCGGCCGGAAGCAGCCGGCCGGGCAGGGGCGGGCGACGCCGCTCAGCTGCTGGAGCTGCTCAGGCAGCTGGGAGCCAGGCTGAAGGTCGCCTTGCCACCAAACTGCTGGCTCGTCTGCATGCAGCTTGTGGCTGCGAGATGGCATGCTGTGGAAGCCCAGCAGCCTCTCTGAGACCGCTGGGTGCTGCGTCCCAGGAGAAAGAGGACGCCATCCGGCGTCTGAAGCTCGCCAGCTCCGCGCCACCGGCGGCGCAGCAGCAGCAGCCGCCGGAGCCGACCGGCACTCTGGGCCAGCTTAAGCTGCGCGTGCGCTCGCTGCTGCAGCAGGTGGAGCAGCTGCGGGCCCAGCGTGACAGCGCCCAGGTGGCTTCCAAGCACAAACAGCCGCATCCCTGCCCTAATGACACCAGAAGCTTGGCTGGTCGTGTGACAAAACGAGCGTGTGCGATGCACAGACGCAGCTGGAGGCGCAGAAGAAGGGCCAGCAGCCCAAGACGAGGACAGCAGCGGTGGAGGCTGCTGCACAGACTGACCGGACGAGTGATGAGCCCAGCGCTCTGTCGCACAGCAGCTCCACAGCGCCAGGCCAGCAGCCGACTGCTGTCGTCAATGCCGAGGCGGTGGGTTGTTGCCACCTGCCCTTGAAGTGCATGAGAGGTGAGAATCCCAGGTGCGGGGAACTTTTTCAAGCGTGTTTTTGCCTTGCAGGCGCCGCTGCCACAGGCCGCAACTGCCCCCGCCTCGCCGCCTGGGGCTGCTGACGGCGCAGAGCCGGCAGGGGACGAGCGTGTGGCTGCACTGGAGGCACGGCTGAGCTGGCTGGCGCAGGCAAAGGCAAACACCAGCTGCCAAGGATGGGTCTGGCATCCACAGCTGGGAATGCATATCGTCTGTCGCCGAGCCGGACACACCGCTGCCCTCTGCAGGAAGCAGCCGAGGCCAAGAGCAGGCAGCGCAAGAAGGAACTGCTGCTGCTGAGGGCGGCGCTGGGCGACCGTGGCCAGGCTGGCGCACTGCAGACTGTGGACTTGAACAGCAGGCGAAGGTGTGCTTGACAGCCGCATTTCTTGATTAGGAAATCCGCAGTGCAAGTCCTCAAGGGCGTGTCAAGTGGCAAGCAGGAATACCGATCCCGCATGCTGCAGGCCTGGCAGCCAGCAGCCGGCAACAGCCACACAGTCACTGCAGGCCGAGCTGGACGAGTGCGCTGCGGCTCTGAGGGAAGCAGAGAAGAGGGCGGCGCAGGCTGAGGCACGGGCGAGCGAGGCGGAGGCCACGGCA
Source organism: Trebouxiophyceae sp. KSI-1 (assembly GCA_003568905.1). Lineage (NCBI taxonomy): Eukaryota > Viridiplantae > Chlorophyta > Trebouxiophyceae > Trebouxiophyceae sp. KSI-1. Next base: position 28,094 of record BHFV01000176.1, read on the forward strand.
GGGGTACGCGCCCTTGCTGCTGCCATCCAGCTCCGAGCATCTCCACTTCAAGCCAGGCTGAGCAAGCTGCGGGCCGTGCAGAGGCGTGCGGCAGCGCTGCAGCGGCAGGTTTTGGAGCACAGAGGCGAGGCTGAGGCGCTGCGGCGGGCGGCGGACTCGGAGGCCGCTGCGGCGGCGGCCCAGTGCGCCTCATGCCTGCTTCGACAGTCCTGCTTCGTTGCTCACGTCTTCCCTGCTGATCTGATAACTCGACACTCCTGCTCTGTTGCTGGCGCCTGCCGATCTGATGGCAGTGCTGAGGCCTGGTTGCGTATGCCTGTAGGTGGCGTGACACGGAGGGGCAGCTGCAGGCGAAGCTGAGCAGGCGCGCAGAGGAGCTGAGTGCCGCGCACGCGCGCTTTGCGAGCTACCGGGCTGCCAAGGCCAAGCAGCTGTCTGCGCTGGAGCGCCAGCTGCAGGCTGCCCTGGAGAAAGCCCGGTCCCGTGCACCCGCGAGCGGCAGCAGCAGGCCCCATGCAGCAGCTGAGGCGCCAGGTCCGTGGTCTTCTGCAGCAGTAGTCCCAGCCCTGACGGGCACAGATTTCCGACAGAGGATGAGGCAGCTGCACGGTGCAGGCACTGAGGGTGCCGCCGCGGCGGGTGAGGCCCTGGCAGCTGCTGAGGAGCGGGCCCTTCAGAGCCGCCTGGCAGCCGCTGCCAAGGAGGCGGCGGAGGATTCGGCGGCAGCCAAGGAGCAGCAAGCCCTGCAGGTGGGCGACTGTCAACCAGACTGTCCTGCCTCCAAGCCGCAGCGGCAGCTTTTTATCCCGATGTGTGCTGGCCCTGGGCGCAGGCTGAGCTGCAGGAGGCCCGTGGCGCCCTGAAGGCTGCAAGGCAGGAGGCCGCCGCCAGGCTGTCGGGGGTGCAGACGCAGCTGGCGCAGCTGCGCGAGCGCCTGGAAGCCGAGCAGCAGGCGGGTACTGCGCTGCGCGGCCGTCTGGGCACCGCGGAGGCGGCGCTGGCGGCCAGGGCGAAGCTGGTGGCTGGCCTGCGCCGCCGGGTGGGCCTCTGGCCTTTCAAACCTGCTCCACGCGCAGAGGACCCGGCAGCGATGTTCGCACGCTGCGCGGTAGAGAGACTCGACTGTGTTGTCGAGCCTTGATGGCGGGTGCGCAGGTCGAGGGGCTGCAGGACAGCTTGGCACAGGCGCAGCGGGCAGCGGCGACTGCGGCTGAGTCGGCGGAGGCGCGTGCTTCGGAGCTGGCTGCCTCGCTGCAGGCCACGGAGCAGGCGCTGGCGCAGGCCCGCGAGCAAGCCGACTCCTCTGGCAGGTGAGCGAGAGCAGTCATCCGACAGAGGCATTCCCCTCGTTCCCTCGTCTTGTTTCACTGATGTGTGTGCGCCGCGGCCTGTGAAGGGAAGCCGCGGCGCTAAGCAAGCGGGCTGCGGCGGCTGAGGCGGCGGCAGCAAAGCTGGCAGAGGAGCTCGCAGCCGCGCGAGCCGGCCTGCAGGCGGCGCTGCTGGACTGGCAGGGCAAGTTGGGGCAGGCGGAGGCGGCGCTGGCGGCGGCACACACGGCCGCCCAGAGCACCGAGGCTGCCGCTCGGGACAGCGCAACGGAAGCTCGCAGGCAGCAGGACGCGCATGCGGCCTGTGCCGCAGCAGGAGGCCTGGCCCTGGTCGCCGCGCTGCAGGAGGCAGTCGCCCAGCTGGGCGAGACTGCGGCCTCCCTGCGGCTGCAGACGCAGACCGACAGCGCCGGGTCAGCCCCTCAGCATCTCCCCCGCGCATCCCGGCAAGCAGGACCGCGCTGTGCCGGGGCGGCTGAGCCGGCGGTTTCGCAGGCTGAGCGCTCCTCAGATCGCCAGCCTGGTGGGACTGAGTGCCGCAGAAGTGGCAGACCTCCTGGCGGCTTCGCCGCAGACGGCTGTGCAGGCAGCCGTCGTACAGTTGCTGGGCCGCCTCCAGACGCAGCTGGGTCAGGGTGCGCCCCCCGACTGCATTGCTTTGGCTGTCAACTGCATTTTTTCTGCATACAAACAGGCGCGACTGCCTGTCTGCAGGCCCAGCAGGCGGCGACGCATGGCAGCCTGCTCACGGGCTCCCCCAGCTGGTCGCCAGGTTGCGGGCGGAGCCGCCAGAGCAGTCCCTGCTGCGGGGCCTCGCATAGTCGTCTGCTGCTTCTGTCACTGCTTTCGAAGGCAGCCCTTTGCATCTACTCCACCTGCTCTGCCGTTAACCCTGCTTCCACCCAGGGCATGCACCTCTGTCACAGGTTTTCAAAGTTGAGATAAGCATTCACTTCAGAACAAAGCTCTTTTCACGCACGAGGCTGCCTTCGAAGGCGCCGGCAGAACAATCAGGCTAGCCATCACAGGAAGTCAAGTGGCAAGCAACCTGCCTCTCACATCCACAGAACTCGGCCAAAGCACTCTGCGCAGCCGAAACCAACGAGCAGCTGCAGCGCAGCCTCTTCGGCTGGCCTCTTGCTGCTGGGCAGCGCCTCATCACAGGGCATGCCTCGCCCTTGGCACCGGCCGCAAACCAGACAATTCATCGACACACCAAAACGCCTCTGTCGCTGCGACGCCGGCAGCAGAATCGCAGCGCTGACTGCTGCGACTCAGAAGGTGGAGGCCGAGTCCGCATCACTGTCCGAGCCGCTGCCTTCGGCCGAAAACGGGTCGCTCTCCGATTCGCTGCTGCTGTCCACGCAGCGGCGGGAGACCTGCACCTCCAGCGGGCAGCCGGGCATCTGCGCGGCCGGCGGCAGCCGACGTCAGCCGCATGCCAATCCCCCACCATACCAGCCAGCACACAAGCCTGACTGCAGCGCTTCCTGCCTGGGGTGGCTGCTGAGCTGCAGCAGGCGGGTTGGCAATGCAGGTGCCGTCTCCAACACCACAGCAAGGAGCAGCACATGTGGGAGAGCACGAGGCCGCCGCCGCGCCGCAAAGCTTCCATGCGAGTGCGACCCTGGCGGCCGCAGTGCATGGCCTGGGCAGCGGCTGCGGCAGTCATGCAGGGCATGGGCCTGATTGACTCGCGGCCATGCAGGGCATGAGCCCTGCTCGAGTGGCAGCCGGGCACGGCATGAGCCGCGGCAGTGGCCATGGCAGGTGGCCAGGCAGCGGCTGCTGGGGGGCGCGCCTCCTGCGAGCGGGCCTTGGAGACTTTGTACAGCTCGTCAGCGAGCCGCAGCGGGGCGCTCGCGTCGACGTGCGGTGCCGCAAACGCGCGCACGAGCCGCAGATTGGCCAGCTCGAACAGCAGCCGGCGGCCGGCGCGGCCCAGCTGCAGGCCGAGCTCGCTCACGTCGAGCGTCTCGAGCTTGCCGGCGGCGCCGAGCGCGGCCGGCAGGCGGTGCATGGCGTTGCCCGCGAGGGAGAGGAACTGCAGGTTGGCGAGGTAGGGGCCGCGCGGCAGGCCTGCCGGCAGCGCAGCCGGGCAAAAAAACGCTCAGACAGAGGCCGTGAGTCGTGCGACGCCCGGGGTTCGAACCCTCGACCAGCATGCTGTTTGGATGACAGCCCGCGAAGGAGGCTTCCCAACTGCCGCGGTTGGTAAGGCCCCGCCGCTGCGCAGCGGGCCTGCAGCACCGCATGGGGGGCAATCTGCCCCTGTGGGGCCGGAGGCTTGCAATGGAGCGCGCAAGCAAGTGCAATGCAGTGGGATCAGGGGCAGCCCGTCTCTGCCGAGCAGGGAGCACCGCAGCGACGCCGGCTGGCTGCTGGGGTGGGCGCGATCCCGCACCCGGCAGCCCGCAGTGCTCCAGACGCAGCTCCGTCAAGTGGTCGAGCTGCACCAGCGCCTCCGGCAGCATCTCCAGGTGCATGACCTCCAGGTGCAGGCGGCGCAGCTGCTGTAGCCTGGGAAGCACCGACCAAAAGTCCTACGCCAGCCATGCAGGCACGGCCTCAGGCCTCACTGGTCGCGACAAATGGGACGCGTCTGGCACGGTGGCGCATCATGCACCCGAGGGCAGCTGAGCGAAGCTGCTGCTGCCGTGAGCTGCGAGCGCCGCTGCAGCAAAAAGAGGCTGTGCAGGCGCAGGCGCAGCTTCAGGCAGCCTCAGAGCACCCCCTCCCATTACACTTTGGTTGGGTACTGGCAGCCCGTAATCACGGGAGCGGGGGCAGGCCTCCTCGACGCGGTCCTGCGGGACGCGGCCGATGCGCAGCTCGAGCGAGGTCAGGCTGCCGAGCGCAGAGAGCGCGGCGGGGAAGGCGCGGTCCATCAGGCGCAGGCAGCGCAGCGCCGGCAGGCTGGTCGCGTGGCGGATGGCGGAGCGGGCGGTCGTGCCCATGCGGTTCAGCACCGTCAGGCCGGACAGGGAGCTCAGGTTGGTGATGCCCTGCGACCGGGCCGGCGGCGGCAGCAGCTCAGGAGATGCGGGCGGCGGCAGGGAGGCGTGGCTGCGCTGGCGCATCGACGCGGGCGCAGTGCAGCGGGGAGGGGCCCAGCCTGCTGCTGGGAAAGCAGGCAGCGGCTGCTCTTGGCATGTCCGGCGCGCTGACGAGAGGCAGATGCGTCGGTGGCGGCCTCATGTGAGAGACTGCGAATGCATGCAAGGTGGCTGGAAGGTGCCACAATCAGACAAGCAGTGCAGGAGGCAGGAGCGCAGCTTCCTGCCGGGAAAGCAGACGGCGGCTGCTGCTAACAGTATGTCCTGCGGAAAGCGACGGGCCGGCAAATTGGGGAGTGGGAATCGTATCGTGCCTCAGGCAGGCCGGCGGTGTTGAAGCAGGCAAAGTGGAGCCGCTGCAGCCCGGTGAGCTGCGCGAGGCAGGGCAGCGGCGGCCAGGAGCCGCGCAGGCACAGCGTGTGCAGCCGCTGCAGGCGCGCGAGCTGGGCGGAGAAGCGGGCCGCCAGCGCCTCGCTCTCCTCGCTCGCGAGCTCCGCGTCGGAGTCCTCGTCCGTCGTGTCGCTGCGTGACGCGACACGGATGACTCAGCGCGCAAGCGATGCCGCGGGGGGGGGGGGGGGTCCTCCGGCTCAGCCGCCATAGAAAACGTGCAATTCTAGTATGCTACTGCTTGCTTACTAACCATAAAGGTAGTGCTGCTTATTATTTGATTTTCCGTGCATTCTCTGGCTCGGGAGGAGCATGTTTCTTTGATACAAATGGACCTGTTTCTCGACCAGAATTTGTCAAGAGTCTGGCTGTGTCTCGAGCGTGGTGCCCCCCAAGGCAGGCTCATGACTTGAATAGCTCCAAAGCAGCAGCCTGGGGGTTGCTGCGGCCACTTTCCAGGGCAGCAGCGGCCTTCTGGAGGACTGGCAGGGCCGCAAGCCGCCAAAGCACATGCACGGTGTCGAGGCGGGGGAGTGCAGGTCTCGAGGCTGACCCCCCCCCCCCCCCCCGCGGGAGAGATGCGGCAGTCTGACGGGGCTGTGAGAGGGAGTGGAGGGGGCAGGCCACCTGAAGAAGCCGTCCTCTGCCCAGGAGCGCGGATCCCAGGCCGTCTCGAGCCCCAGGCTGACGTCGAGGACCTGCGGCGGTGGGTTTCGCCACTAGAGGTAAAAAAGCATTTTGCCATCTAGAGTAAACCATTTTGCCATTTAGAGTGGAAGCTTTTCAAGCACAAGCTTGCCACAGAAGAAGGGTCGAAGAATGCGCGGTCACCTCGAGGCGAGTGAGGGAGCCGATGGCGTCCGCCTGCGTGAAGCCGATGCCTCCGACCCAGTTGCGCAGCACCAGGCGGCGCAGCTGCTGGAAGCAGCCGATGGCCGCCATGCTCGCGCACTGCAGGGGGGCCGCCCGGGGTGAGTCCGGCTCTGCACAGCTCACAGCCAGCCCTTTGGACTGCTCTGTGTGCCTTCTTGAACTGGGGATCGAGCCTCACGTGCAGCGGCTGCAGCTGGTTGTTGCGCAGCAGCAGAGCCGAATCTTTGAGGGTGATCTCCAGGTGTTGCAGCTTGCCCGGGCCGAGGCTGGCCAGCAGCGCCGGCAGGCAGGGCAGCCCGCTGCCGTTGGCCTTGACGTGGAGCGAGTGGATGGCCTCGGCGCGCGTGCTGTGCCACTGCAACAGCCGCACCCTGCGAGAGGAGGCAAGTGCTGCCGTCATCCTCACATGCACCGAGTTAGGGGAGGGGAAGGAGGCGGGCTGCGGCGTCACCAGTTCTGATTGCGCCCCTCTGCCGTGTGGTCCCACGGCTTGCCCTGGAGGTACACATCACGGTGCACCCACAGCTCGCCCGAGGAGGCGGCGACTCTGCGCCAGCGCTTGCACGTCTGAGGCAGCACGCTGCGCCTGTGGCCGAGGGAGCGGGGCGGTGCTCAGATGGGCCGCAGATTCGTCCTGGAGGGCGCCATGAGGATGGAGGAAAGGGGGGAAAGGGGGAACCTGAGCTTCTTGGGGACCGTCAAGAAGATGCGCGCCAGAAGGTGGTCGGGCAGGCAGTGTATACTCATCTCTGCGGCAGACGGAGTAGTGGCGTTCGCGGGGGGCTGACGAGGGCAAGGTTGATGGCATCAGCGGAAATGGCGCACACCTGCCGCGGCCCCGGCGACGGGAATTGCGTCCATCGGCGCCCCCGTCGGTCGTGGCGTGACGGAGGGCCTCGTCGTGCGGGAGTGAAGTGGAGGGGGTTTCAGGGTTTTGTCGCCCGAAGCCCTAAACCCTTGATGCAACAGCCGTAAGCTGCAGCTGCCGGCTGCAGCCGCAGACAACTTGGCTTACCTAGAGGACAACGAAGGGGCGGGCCTTCGGGTCAGACCTGCCCCCAATTCATTGAGCGGCCGCGCGCAGCCGCCAGGGCGATGGCCGAGCCGGCGTCGTCGTCTGCGCCCGTCCCCGCGCCGCACCCCGCACGGTGAGATCTCATCGCCACCACCCGAGCACTCACGCCGCGCGGCCCAGTGATAGAAAAAACGACCGGACCTTGTACGGTGACTTCTGCAGCCCCAGTTTGAAATTGCGCCGGCGAGTCGCCCCACCGCCGGAGTGCTTACTGCCCATAGTCCTTTGGCTAGCTCTTTATCGGATGGAGGGCGGGATTGGGGCTCTAGGACCGTGTGGGAAGGTGATCACCGCGATCAGGGTCGCGCTGCGGCTCTGTTCGCAGCGAAACCGAAGCTGCCGCTGACGGGTTTCCGCGGCAGCCGCGTCGGGGAATGCTCGCCCGCTGCGCTTGAGCCGCGCCGCGGGCGTCCGCAGCTTCCTCGGACGCGGGTGGCCGGCCGCGTCCCAAAAGCCAACCTCGTTCGGGCAGCTGCGGCCCTTGCGCCGGTCTGGGAGCCTGACAGCGAGCTTCCGCATCGGTTTGGGTCCGCCCCGGCCCACACGCCGGCCCTGCGCGCAGGATTCTCGTGTCCAGCACTCGCAAGCCAATCAGCTACATCAACCTCGCCAAGCGCTTCCTCCAGGAGCACGGCGAGCTGCAGCTGAGCGCGCTGGGCATCGCCATCGCGCCCATGGTCACGGTGGCGGAAATACTGAAGAACCGGGGCCTGGCGGTGGAGAAGCGGGTGGCCACTTCGCTGGAGAACCTGTCGGGCGAGTCCAGGTTCGCTGCCCCACCTGCTGGCACCTGGAAGGCGGTTGCCGTCCTGCTGTGCCTAAGGGGCCACCCACCGGGCATGTGGCTGTGCGTAGGTCTGCAAATGGTCCCTGACCGGACTTTTGGTGGCGTCGCAGGACGCGGCAAAAGCCAAAGATGGAGGTTCTACTCATAAAGTCGCCCGAGTTTGACCGCATCGTCCAGGAAGAGGCCGAGCGCGGGCGGGAGCAGCCCGGCGGCAGTGCGGCCGAGGCGCCCGGTCCAGCAGGCATGCCTCTGCGAGCTTGAGCGGTTGGTGTTGCAAGGACGCATGGAGCTGAGCCAGCTGTCCGCCTGTGCTGCAGAGGGAGGCCAGCCAGAGCTTGCCGGGAAGGAGGAGCAGGAGGAGGACGATGAGTGAGCCGCGAGGTACTTTCGCAGAGACCATTTCCGCGGCTCCGTCCCGGCAGCCCCGTATGTCTGGCGTACGGCCCCGAAGAGGCTGCCAATGGGGACGCAGCATGTGCTCGCCTCAATTATTTCCGGCGCCCCGCATGCAGCAGCGCTGAGCTGAACATCCCCACACCCATGAAGAAGCTGCTGCTGCGTCGGCCGCCATTTGCAGGCAAGACACGGGGCTTTTTGAAGCTGTCCCCCCAAACATCCCCCCCTTCAGGTGCTGCTCTGATTCTGTGCAAATCATACCCAAACACCCTGTCTAAAGAGGACTGTGCAGCCCTGAGTCAGCCTCGGCGGTCCATTGTTTTGAGACCCGCATGGGCGGCTGCCGTATGACGCGGCCGCCCATGCCCCCCCCCCCCCACCCCCTTTTCCTCACCCTTGCATGAAGAACATAAGGCGGGGTCCCGTCCCCAACCTCCATCTCTCTCCGGCCCCCTCCTTTGCTGCTGCTTAGGACCTCGTGAGCGGAGCAAGGGGGCGCACAGTGTCTTGTGCGACGCACGCGCCCGCGGCTGACAGTTGATTGATGACACGTCCCTTGACGCCGTGCGGCCCCCTTGCTTCCCCACCCCACGTCTTTTCCGGCGGGCCCGTTGCTGGCTGCTTCAGAACGCTTGCGTTGCGCGCACACCCCTTCCTGCCTTTGAACGTGAGCCCCGCCGCCGCGGCACGCGAGGACTGCACGCCGATTTTTAGAGGGCCTGGTTGCAGTCACAACGGTCCCGCGTGCGCGGCGGCGGCGGCCACGCGCTGCATTTGGAACCAAGCACGATTCGCTGCTGTGAACCCTTCACACTTCGCTTCATTCGCACGCCTTCGAGGAGACTCTCCCAGTGTCGAGAGGCCCAGCACTCGCGGCGGCACGGTGCTACAATCAAGCCGGAAAGAGTGCACGAGCAGCCTGGGAGAATGCCAGGCCGCGGCGGCAGGCAGCAGCGGTGCAAAATCGGGGGCGGGGGGGTGTCAGTGCGACACGAGGCGGGCGGCACCCAGGCCGGCGGTCGTGAAGGCGAGCATCATGCCCAGGCAGTACTTGATGGTCTCATTCTTCGTCTGCTCGACCGCCGCCTTGAGACTGTTCGTCTCCTTGTCCATCTTGATCTCCAGCTCGTTGGTCTTGTCCCGCAGCGCCTGCAGCTCGTCCCGCATGCGCCCCTTCTCCAGATTCAGGTCGAGCCGCTGGCTGGCCGTCAGCTTGTCGATCTCGTACCTGCCAGGCGGGCCCCCACCGGATCAGCAGCTGCTGCGCGTGCGGCTGCGGGGCTGCGCCAGCAGGCGGGGGGCGGTGTGCCTGATCTCGGCTCTGATCTTCTCCAGGTTGTTGGTCAGCCGTTCCGTGTCTCGCGTCAGGCTGGCGAGGTGCAGCTCCTGGCTCTTCGAGACCTCGCTCTTGAAGCCGGCGATGCGCGCCTCCTGCTCCAGCACGGCCTGCCCCGGCGGCATGCGGGCTGCTCAGCATCTCGTCGCAGCGTGCCTGCGAGGGGGAGTTGCGAAGCGAGGGGTGAATGTGCACCTTTTCGAGGGCAGATTTTGACACAAAGGCCTCCGCTATCTTCTCCTTGTTCGTGCACAGCACTTCTGTGAGGTAGTTTGTCAGGTTCTCTGCCTGCTGCCGCGTCAGCCCGCTCTTCTCTAGGCCCCGCATCTGCAGGAGCACTCCAGGCACCGTCAGGCCACAAGTTGCAGCCCAGGCGCTACCACTAGACTTCCACAGACTGCTGAGGGCGCATCAGGGTGCGTACCAAGCCGAGCGTGTTCACCAGCAGGCCCTTTGCGATGGCGCTCGGGCTCTCCTGCACGACCAGTGAGCTCTGCCGCCGGCTCGCCTGTGTGGCCGGCAGTCGGCCGCTTGTGGACGCCACCAGCGCGGGCCCGGCCTCTGGCGCGCGCGCCTCCACGGCCAGCCGGCCAAAGACCTTTGTCACAGCCCGCCCGCTCATCACAGTGCCAATCAGCGCACGCTTGCTGCCACTGGGAACTCTCGGGAGCTGCCCAAAGTCCTCTTGCTGCTTGCAACGAAAGAAGCGGGGAGACGGAGACCTTTCGTTGGGCAGCCCTTGCTCGCCCTGCGGCGTTTCTTCACCAACCTCAGCGCTTCGTCTCGCGCTGCTGCACTCTGCGCGTGCCGTGCGGAAGACGTCGACAGCAGGCTACATCTGAGACGGACCGTTGGGTTCTCTCAAAAATGCCCAATCGTTCCGCACTTCCGCCCTGAGCCTGGAGCGCCATCAAGTGGAAAGGGCCAGACATGGCTAGCCCTGGGAAACCAAAGCGGACAGATGGCGCCTCCTTGATGCCGCCCTGTGAGGCCTTCCTCCTCTCCAGTGCTCACACACTCACTAACATAAACCAGACCCCGGCTCACGCACAGGCTTGGCGCTGTGCAGACAATGCCTTTACACAGCAGGAGCTGCCGGGCTGGCGGCCCATCCTCACTCCGGCCTGGGTGCGGCCTTGCAAGAGCATGGTATCATTCATTCTCTTCCGTCCTATCATGAGAGCTGTAGAGTGCGGCGCCGGCCTGCAGATGATGGCGGCCTCACTGCTGGCGGGCTGCGTCTTCATCCCGGTTGGCGCGGTCTGCCTTCAGGCGGCGCTATCGGTGCGCAACCGCTCGCACTTGCACGCTCACCAGCTTGGTATGGAGCACCTGCCTCACATCAGATGCATCTCTTGTTCTCAGGTGAAGGAAATCAGCGTTCGCTACGACGACACCTGCGCCAGTGGGTCTACGGACGCGGCTAGGGAAGCCAGCCTGATGCAGGTGGGATGCTGGCGCAGCAAGCAGCCTTGAAGCGACAAAGCCGGAGCCCGGGCCTGCTGAGGCGCATGGGAACGGGTGCGCAGGCGGGCGGCGCCGGCACCACCTGCAGCGTGAGCGTGACGGTCCCGACGGCGATGCGAGGGCCCATCCTCGTGTACTACGCCCTCGACAGCTTCCAGCAGAACCACCGGCGGTGAGGCTCTGCGCAAGAGAAGCACAGAGACAGCAGCCCGGCAAGCCTCTGGCGTAGTGGCTGCCCGCAAAGCAGCCGGAGACAGCTGCTGCCTTGCTCTGTCGCAGGTACGTGCGGAGCCGCAGCGACGCTCAGATCCGCGGCGCCGACAAGGTGACGACCACCAGCCTCTGCCAGCCGCAGGAGTACCTGGCCGGCAACCAGAGCCAGCTGATCCGGCCGTGCGGCCTGATCGCCTGGAGCCTCTTTAACGACACCTTCCAGGTCTGCTCTTGGCTATGCTTGGCTCGGCGCGCCACTGCAGGCCGCACAGCTCGGCTGAGGAGTCAGGAATGCGGCGGCAGGTCCAGATCGGCGGCGCAGCGGCACCTGTGGACGAGACGGGCATCTCCTGGGGCCAGGACCGCGCGCACAAGTTTGCGGCGCTGCCGGCCACCTTCCTCAACACCGACCCTGCGTTGGCAGGCGGGGGCCAAGTGCCCGGCACGCTGCGCTCTGACGAGCACCTCATCGTCTGGATGCGCCCGGCCTCGCTGCCCAACTTCAGGAAGCTGTGGGGCCGCCTGCGGCGCGACCTGGACGCCGGCGCCACTCTGACGCTCATCATCAGCAACAGGCACGGCCTTGCGGCTCCCGCCGGCACGCTGATGCTGATGGCCGGCCTGCTCTCTGTTTGGCCCGCAGCGCAGTGTTGCTGCTGGTGGCATGCATCAGCCACCACCTGCTCCCTGAAACACTGCCGCGCCTGTGCTGCAGATACAACTCGTATCGCTACGGCGGCCGCAAGCACCTGATCCTCACGACTGCCAACTGGCTGGGCGGCCGCAGCGTCTTCATGGGCGCTGCATACCTGGCCGTGGGCGGCGCCAGCCTGCTGCTGTGCCTGGGCACGGCCGCCTCACAGCTGCTGTTTGGCCGCCGCCTAGGAGACCTGAGCCGCCTGTCCTGGCTATAGTTGGACACCCGAGCGCCCTGCGCTGCTTGAAGAGTCGTGAGCCCGTGGGCGGGCGCTGCCGGCCTGCGAGAGCTCGCTCTGCCTGTTGCATCTGTTTACGTGCACACCTGATTCTTGCGCGGGGGGCGGTGGGGACCGAGGATCGATGGCTTTCGAGCCTGGGCGCCAGTTACACATCGGTGCAAGGGCGGGGACTGCCCATTGCGTCGGATGGGGGCCGCGCGCAGGAGAACAAGCCGACGGGACCAAGCGCAGGCAGGTCTATGACTCTGACGAGGCGGCGGCGGCGGCAGCGGAAGCTGCAAGCGCAAGTCTGGGGATTTGCGGTGCGTGTGGGGGGAGGGACTGGGCGCTCCGCCCGAGCCCTGGGGCAACAGTGGGAATGGGGGGCTGCAGGGTGCACACCGTGCGTTTGGCACGCATGTGCCGCCGGCTAGCCCGGCAAAGTGGGCCCGCTCTTTGGGCGGGTTTCCGCCGCAGCAACTGCGCGCCGGGAGGCGCTCCCGGCTGCCATGTTTTCCGGCGGGCTCAGGGAATGAAGGCGGGCTCAGGGGCCGGGCAGCCGAGCGCCCCTTCCAATGCGGTGCTCTGGCTGGGTGGGGAGCGGGGCAGGGCCATCAGGCAGCCTGCCTCTGGGCAGTGAGGGGTACGTGGCACAACTGTGGCGCAGGTGGGTGCTCCGGCGCAAGGGGGAAAAACGCAGAGGCCAGTCCGAGCCAGCATCCTGCGGCGCCGCGGCTCCGCAGCCCGCCTGCCAGGCTCCTCAAGCCGACGCCTTGGGCGCCGGCGGGGCGGCCTCCGGCTGCACGCCCAGAGCCTTGAAGTCCGCCCGGAGCGCGGCCGCCGCGTCCGCAAACTGCTTCCCCCCCTTCTCGACGGCGTCCAGCAGCAGCCTGCGGGCAGGTTTTCATGCGCGGCTCGGCGCGCCGATCGAGCTGCAGCGGCTGCTTCCAGCCCAGGCCACCGCCGCCGCCGCTGCCAGGCGGCTGCTCGCGGCTGCTGCCGCTTGGGAGGAAAGCAGCGGCTCGAGTCGGGGCTCATCAACGAGGCGAGGGAGCAGCAGGCGCGAATGCTGGGCGGCCGGCCCCCCGAGAGCATTCAGTGCAGCAAAAGCCGGAGGGGCGGCAGCGGCCTGCCTTGCTGCGGCCGAATCCACCGTCTTGGACGGCTTCATGCGGCCGTTCCACAGCGCGAGCGCCTGCCGCGCGGCGCCCGCCTTGGCAAACACACGCAGCGCCGCGGTGCACAGCTTCAGCTGCGGCGGCCCGACCGCCTGCGGGGCGCGGCGGCGGCAGCTGTCTGACGGCCGCAGCCGCGGATTGTGAACTGCAGGCTGGCAGCTACTTCTTTTTGACTTCGAAGCAACTGTGCGTCTCTAGAAGGCCGTTTGCTGGGGAGCCAGAGAAGAGCGCAAGCAGGCCGGAGCCAAAGCCATGGGCCAGCCTCGAGTGTGCAACTGCGCGGCTGGGAGAGGGGACAGTCCGGACTGTGCTGAGATGCGGGCCGGCAGCTTCCTGGCAGCTTCTTGCAGCTTCCGAGGAGCTTTGCGACAGCTGCTCGGTAGCTTCCAGGCAGCTGCTCGCAGGGAGGGCGCGCCTGCGAGAACTCGTGCAGCAGCTGCGCGGCCGGCACCGGCTGCTCCGCGGCCTCCAGAGCCCCCAGCAGCGCGACGCACGCCTCGTGGGTCGCCGGCACGCCCGCCATCTGGGCCGCCAGGAACGTCTCAATCGCGCGCTCCCAGTCGCCCTGCGGAGCCGGCGCGCAGGGCCCCCTGTCAGCCCCTGAGGGCAGCGACGTCCTCTCACGCAGAAGGGAATGGCTCCCGCCGGCTGATGCCAGGCTGGCGAGCAAGCACCCCCCCCCTCCTCGCCCTCGTCCTGCTTGTGTGGTGTAAGGAGCCGCAGCCATGTGCCTCGCGCTGTGTGCCTCGCGAGGCAGCTGCCGGCAGGGAGGCAGGCAGCAGGGCCGCTCGCAAGATACCGGCTGGAGCAGGCTGGCCGACAACAGTGGCTGCAGAGCGCGCTGTCGGAGAGCCCCAGCGCTGCTGACGTGTTTGGCGAGCGTGACACCCCACAAACGCTTGCATGCGGAGCACATGCAGTGCTGCGGACGGCTGCGGGGGGGCGCGCCTCGCCGCCGAGCGCCTGCATGACCCGGCAGTAGGAGTCCGGGTTGGCCGCGTGCCCGGCCGCGTGCATCTGCTCCACCAGGTCCAGCAAGCGCGGCAGGCCCACGCCCGCGTCCAGGCAGGCCGGGATGAGCACGCTGCGGGCGGGGGCACGCTGGGCTCATCGGCATGGCATCCTCATGGAAGCAGGCGGAGAGGAAAACGGCGGCCCGCGCTGTCGGAACTTACAGTGGCGGGGGCGGCGATTCCGGCAGATAGAGGCGCGAGCTGCAGCTGCGGGCTCGGCTGGCGCGCGGGCCGGCGGCAGATCGGCCCGGCGGAGGCCGACCGGTCTGCATGCGGGAGGGGAGGGAGAGTGCCTGTAGGTGATCGTGTCCGCCTCGATGCCGGCGGCCGCCATGTGGTCGTACCAGTGCAGCGCCCGCTCGACTTGCTTCCCGCGCACGCACGCGGTCAGCAGCGAGCTGCAATCGGCCGGCCCGAAAGGCGGGTCAGTGTCGTGCAGCGACGCCACCCTGCTACCTTGTCTTTGACCAGTAATTCCTGTCTAGACTCGAGCCTCAGCCTTGGATCGTCGCGTGCGCCAGGCAGCTCGCGCTGGCCAGTCCTGCTGTCCGGGCTCGCCCCCCTTTGGGCTCCCACACAGGCAGCCGGCTCGCAGCACCCCCCTCCGCGCTGCGGCCTCGCTGCCGGCCCCGGCTCTCTGCGGCCCTGCCTGGCTGAGGGCCCTGCCTGGCTGAGGGGCGCGGGGACGGGGGAAGGGGCACCTGTATGTGATGCGATTCGGAGCGCACTCCGGGTCAGATTTGGTGGCCTCCATCTGCTGGTCGAAGATGCCCTCCGCCTCCTTCCACCGCCCCACAGTGGCGCACACGTGGATGAGCACGCTGCAGGCAGCGCCAGGGAGACCTCGTCAGCGCCTCGCCAGCCCTCCCTCCCAGGTTGCTGCAGCCTCTGCTGGAGCAGCACGGGCGCGCAAACGCAGGCCTGCCAGAGCGGGCAGCGGCCAGGACTCGGCTGGCTCGGCGCTGCTGCCGCCTGCATACTCGGAGAGCAGTGTGGGCTGCGTCGCGGCGGCGGGGG
>BHFV01000177.1:2626-43099 GCA_003568905.1 Trebouxiophyceae sp. KSI-1
TGCTTGCCCGCATGCACCCCTGCCTGCCAGCCCATGCCCGCGCGCACCGCATGCCCTGCTCGCCCCGCCCGATGCATGCCGCGCACGCTTGCTTGCCAGCTCATGCCCGCTGCACTGCACCGCATGCCCGGCTCGCTCTTCCCAATGCATGGTGCGTCCCACCCTCCAGCCCCTGCCTGCCACGCATCGTTTCTGCCCCCTCCCAGTGCCCACCTGCGTCGCCTGCCCAGCTCGTCCCGCGATAGGCATGCCTGCCTGCTCACACGCCGCCTCTGCCCGCCTGCTCTCGCGCCGCCCCTGCCTGCCTGCCTGCTCCCGCCGTGCCTGCTCGCCCTGCCCGCCGGCTGCCGCAGGAGAGAGCTCTGACTTTGCGCTTTTCGCGTCGCACATCGCCACATGCAGGTGGGTTCTCTCCCCGCATCCCGCTGCCCTGTTCGGCTTGCCTGCCTCTTGCGCGCGGGCCCACTCTCCAGCGCTTGCTTGACGGCAGCAGTGCGCTGCAGGTCGTGGAGCGGCAGAGGGAGCTGGGCGGGCCGGCGCTACGGGCATGGGCGGGGGAGCGTGGCGGAGGAAGGCTGCACGGCGGCGGCGCCCGGCTGCCGCAGGTGAGCTCCGCAGCCGGCTCTGCCACCCAAGTCCGCAAGCTCCAGCGTGCAAGCCAAGCAAGCAAGCAGACGCGCCGCCGCCCGCTGACACGGCCCCGTCTGCCCGCTGCAGGGCCGCACGGGGGAGCCCGGCAGCGGCGGACGCGGGCCGCCGCCGGTCGAGGCGGACGGGGAGGAGGCGACTCCGGCGCAGAGCCGCGGTGCGACCCGCCGCTCAGCTGCCTGCCGCCCGCGGCCGGGAGTGGGCCGATCACGGTGTGACGGACGCGTCCTGTGACGCAGGAGCAGACTCAAGGCGGCCGAGGAGCACGCCCCAGCCCCCCAGCAAGGCTCTCCACAGGCGCCGCGCAGCCGCCTGGAAGGCTGGCCACCCTGCATGCTGCAGCCGCCTGGAAGCCGAGCTTGCCGCATGGGAGCACGGCGCCACCTGCAGTTGCTGTGAGACACAGAGACCCACGAGATGTTGTTTTACTGCCTGCACTAATTTCACTGCAAATACCATACAGCTACACAGCCAGCCCTGACAGCGCCCCAAGAGTAAAGTCAACCTTTTCCAGCCCAGCTGAGCAAAACTCTCGACAGCGTTCAGGCTTCTGAGCCGCACAGCTCCACCTGTCTTCCCTCACATGACTGCTTGAGCAGGCGTACCAAGAAGCCACTGCCAGCGCTGATCGCCCCTCCACAATGCGGGCCACCATGCAGGCAGCCGGCATCCGGGCAGAGGCCCAATACGATGATGTGCATGTAGTGGCATGAGGCAAGAGCCGGCATGTGGCCCTCAGCACCTGCATGTTCGGCTTGAAAGTGCTTGCTGCACCTGTCCCGCACGCCCGGCAGAGCAGGCCAGGCCGAGAAGCGGGACAACTCGCCCACGTTCCTCGCAAGGGCTGCCAGGTGGCGGGGCCCATTGGAGAAGTTGGTAGGTGACGTAGCGCTGCAATGTGACGCCGCGCTTTAAGCCTTGGCTCGAGACTCCCGGCACAACACTCCAGCCCCCGTACACCCCGCTTGCTCACACTTTTCCGTCCTCCGCACCTCCAGTGCCCGCGCGCCCACCCACCGCCGCCGATCGGAATGAAGACCGCCGCGCTCGCCGTCCTGCTGGCCGCTCTGCTGGCCGCGGCCGCCGCAGGTGCGCTCTCTCTTGCGGGCTCCTCCCACCATTGCACGCGCCGACTTAGATTGCCAGCCGCGACAGGCGCATCTTGCATCACGGCCGCCGCCATCAAGCCGCCGGCGACGTGGTCGCCGGCAGCGGGAAGCCCACCCCCCGCTGCCTGCTTCCCGCTTGCTCTGCACCTCCCTGCCGGGGCTGCGCGCTGGAAAAACAAGGCGGCGCGTGCCAGTTTGCGCGAATCCAATCCAAGGCTGACGTCTGCACATTTCCGAGACTGACATGGTGACATTTCCATGGCCGTAGAGCCGCTGCTGGGCAACCGCAAGCTGCTGGAGGGCGGCAACGACGACGGCGGCAACAACAATGACGGTGGTGCTGCCGCCGCTGCTGCTGCTGCGGCCGCAGGCGGCAACGGTGGCGGCAACAACGGCGGCGGCAACGGCGGCGGCCTCCCCAACATCAACGACCTGAACAACGAGTTCAACCAGTGGTGCGTGCTGCAGAGCGCTGTCGGCACCCATGATGCAGCCGCAGTTGGTCCTCTTTGAGCTGCCCTGCTGTGCAGGAATGGCCGCGTGAACACCCTCCAGGGGACGAACAACAAGGCTGCTGCTGCTGCCGTGCGTTTCGTTCCCCTTCCCGCCTGCCTCGCCCCTGCACCGTCTCCTGCTCACCCACATCCTGCTCACTCGCATCTCTGTACTCCAGGCTGCCGCCACCGCCGCCTCCTACCGCGCCGCCGGTGCGCTTCTCAGCCCCTCTCCTTCCCTGCCTACGGCTGCGGACTTGGCTCTCCTGTCCGCCGGCTGATCGCATTGCCTGTGTGCAGCTGCCGCTGCGGCCGCCGCGACTGCCGCGGGTGGTGGCGGTGCCGCTGCTGCCGGTGCAGCCCTCCTCCTGCTCCTGCTGCCTGCCTGTGCTGCACCCGCCACGCGCAACTGATTGGCGGCCTTGTGGCTGCTGCGCAGCCGCGGCTGCCACCGCCCAGCAGGCCGGCGCCGCTGCTGCTGCTGCTGCCGGTGCGCTCCATTCCCCCTTCTCCTCCTTGCCCGCGGCCTGCTCTGCGCGCCTGGCGCCTGACCTGAGCGATGTGCTGCCTGCAGCCGCCGCCAGTGGCTACGGCGGCTCAGCCGCTGCTGCCGCTGCCGCTGCTGGTGTGTGCCCCTCCCACCCGCCCACTGGCGCCGCTGCTCCCTGCTCCGGCTCCTGCTCCTGCTCCTGTGGCCGGCACGGATCCGAGCCTGAGCGCTTTTCGCCTGCTGCAGCGGCTGCCGGCCAGAGCGCGTCCGCTGCCGCCGTGAGCACCGACCGCCCGGCCCATTTGGCCATCACTTGCTTCTCTGGGCTGCGCGGAGCTGACACGCACCCTGCGGCCGCCTGCAGGCCGCCGCCGCTGCCGGCAACGGTGCAGCTGCCGCGTCGGTGTGCCTGACCTCTTGTCCCTTCTGATCCCTGGCACTGCAACATCCCGCCCCGGTCAATTGAGGCATGGCTGCCAGCTCTGCTGACCTCTCCCCTCCTTCTGCATTCCAGGCTGCTGCAGCCGCATCCAACAAAGCTGGCGCTGCCGCTGGTGCGCGTCTGTTGCGGACGGCACAGCCCTCAACACGCAAGCTGCTGCCCTGGGGCTGACCTGCGTTGTGTGCCTTGCAGCCGCCGCCAGCGCCGCCGCTGCTGGCAAGTGAGCTGGAAGGGCAAGGCCACGATCGCCGGCTGCGCATGCGGCGCCAGCCATTTGGGTGACATGACCTGTGGCTTGCCTGCCTTGTGTGATGGTTGCGTGAGTTTTTGTGCTGTAGCTGTGTGATTGCAATGCGTGCGCTGCTGTGCGGCGCATTTGGCTGGTCAAACACCAACCTTATGAATGCCTCCTGCTGGCTAGAGAAGGTGTGACTTTGGTCTGCGTTGCACCTCCTCAGGACGCCGGTGCTTGGCTGGGTGTCGGGGGGCTTTGTGAATTGGGTTCTCCCCGAAAACTGCAGAAGGTCTGCGCCATGCACCCTTCACCACTCTGTCA
Source organism: Trebouxiophyceae sp. KSI-1 (assembly GCA_003568905.1). NCBI lineage: Eukaryota > Viridiplantae > Chlorophyta > Trebouxiophyceae > Trebouxiophyceae sp. KSI-1. Next base: position 6,366 of record BHFV01000177.1, read on the forward strand.
GCGCTCGAGCGGGTGGAAAGGTTCTCTTTGCAAAGCCAGCTGGCGAAAAGCAAGCCAGGAGATCTGTGGCTGCCTCCCCTCTTTATGCTCCCTTCTTCGGCTTGTGGGTCATCGTAGCAGCCAGTGAGCTTTACCCTGGTGCTGAGCAAGTTGCCAAGCAAGCACGGACGCTGTTACTGATGCGACCAATGCCAATGCGGCAGCTCGTGCTTCATGCATGCCTGACACGATCCTGAGAAGACAAGAACGCAACAACCTCCCTGCTGCCCTGCCTCCTCCTCCACTGCAGCTTACTCTGCCACGCATGCGCAATACGGTTGCCTTGGACCTGCCTACCCTTCACATGGTAGCTGCTGGCACTCAGAGCACCTCATTCCTCTCTCAAGCTTGGCGCCAAAAGCACATACCACTGACCTCCCTGCCACACGGCGCTCCTACTGCTACCTCTGGCCTGCAGGTCGATCCTGCTCTGCAGTGAGACCGAGCGATGTCGCAGCCAGAGACGCCGTAGGCTCGGCATCCCTACAAAGGCCCCCAACGGAAACTGGCACCTTGCGTTTCCATTCTCCATTCTCACCCGCTTGGGAAATTCGAATTTCTTTTGAGGGACGAATGAGAAAGCCCTAAGCGCCCACGCTGTCCATAGCTCGGCGGCCGCAAACGACTTCACAGCGCAACGGGCATGGGTGCCGCCTCTTTCGCGTTGCTTGTGCTCTGCACGCTAGTCGCTGCTGGTAAGCAAGCCGCCTCTCCTTGCTGCGGCCTGCTGTGAACACAGCCGCCTGGAGCACGGATCCTGAGCCGCCTGAGCTTTGCTGCAGGCGCGCCACCCCAGGCGGCGGTGCACGCTCGGAGGCTCCTGCAGCAGCAGCTGCTGATGCCAGACGCTGGCGCTTTGATTGAAGTCGTTTTGAACTGGTTTGCCCCAGAAGACATCCAAGCAAGCCAGAAAGACGCGCCAGACCGCCTGAAACTAAGCCCAGGAGATGGCCCTGTCACCTGCCAGGAATGCTCAGAGAGCTGTCGTCCAGCAGGACAGCTCAGCAGCGGCGGCAGCCAGTGTATGTCCCTCTTTTCCTGCGCCTCCTTGCATATTCTCTCACCTCTTTCAGAAGAAATACTGACAAAATTAACCGACATGGGCTGCAGGCAGCAGCGGTGGGTGCAAATGAAGCCACAGGTGAGGTGCTCTGAGGACTGTTTGCCGTGCTTTGGCACGCACGCAGACGCTGACAGGGATGTTACCCACGCAGTCGCTGCTGAACCGCTGAGCGACAAGGCTGCGAGTGTGGCAGGTGAGGCTGCTGCCAGGCTGCTGCCAGGCCATCACCAGACCCCAAACAATGGCTGCCACTCGTGACGATGTCACCCCTGCCCACGCACATTGTTGGCCATGCAACCGCAGCCGCAGGCAGCAATAGCACAAAACCCGGCTTGCTGATGACAGTGTGCCCCCCTGCAGCTGTCGCCTGCCGGGGCCCCAAGAAGTCCTGCTGGCATGGCAGCGTGCTCGGCCCCTGCTTCCTGTTCACCTGGGAGGAATGGCTCGGTCAGGAGCTGTGCAACATGCAAAGCCAGTGAGCCAGACGGCACCTGCTGGAACTCGGCGGGCGCGCCGTGTGGGGCTGCTGGTCCCTGCGAGCCCGGTGCCCTCCGACTGATGTCCTGCTGAGACAGCAGCCTGTCAGGTCCTCACGTGCTTGTATTCTGGTCACAGCCTCAAATAAGCGGTGCTTTCTGCAGCAGCGCCAGCAGGGCACGACCGGTGATTTCTTGGATGCTGGAGGAACGTGCAGCTGTGGCCGTCGATCTTTGACATCTGACAACCGCCAAGCTGCGCTGCTGAGCCAAGCGGCAGCGGGTCATGTGCCTGGAACACAGGCAGCAGCTGCTTTGAATGCAGCTGGATGCAATGGCAGGGCAAGGGCCCACAGTCCACCTCCAGCCCAGACTGCGGATGAACTGGTTAAAAAGCAACTGTTGCTGCATAATGCTGCGCGCTATTTGCAGCCATTTTCTTGCCTAATGGGAAGCTAGTGATGTAGAGGCTGGAGGAAGAGCAGGCAGTGCTGCCTGCCCTGTGATGGCGTGCCAAGCTTGTCACGCTTGAACAAACAAGTGCTGAGGAGCGCTGATAGGCCCTTGCACGCCAGAGGCAGCTGCTCAGGAGGCAGCGGCTGCGGGGGCACACACATGGGATCCTGGTTGCGTGTGCTCTATCGCTGAGCAGGTATGTCGTGCTGAGTGCCGATGCTGAGCAGATTGTTGGTAATGAAAAAGAAAACGCTTTTCACAGAGGCACCTCTTCAGGGAGAGGGGCAACCCACACCAGGCCGCACAAGCTGCGCCTGGACAGGAGCCATAAAAAGAGTGTTTGGACGGCCAACGCGCAACACTGTACGCATCGCAATCACACAGCTACAGCACAAAAACTCACGCAACCATCACACAAGGCAGGCAAGCCACAGGGCATGTCACCCAAACGGCTGGCGCCGCATGCGCAGCCGGCGATCGTGGCCTTGCCCTTCCAGCTCACTTGCCAGCAGCGGCGGCGCTGGCGGCGGCTGCAAGGCACACAACGCAGGTCAGCCCCAGGGCAGCAGCTTGCGTGTTGAGGGCGGGGCTGTTAGCAACGATACGCACCAGCAGCAGCGCCGGCTTTGTTGGATGCGGCTGCGGCAGCCTGGAATGCAGAAGGAGGGGAGAGGTCAGCAGAGCTGGCAGCCATGCCTCAATTGACCGGGTGGGATGTTGCAGTGCCAGGGATCAGAAGGGACAAGAGGTCAGGCACACCGACGCGGCAGCTGCACCGTTGCCGGCAGCGGCGGCGGCCTGCAGGCGGCCACAGGGTGCAAGTCAGCTCCGCGCAGCCCAGAGAAGCAAGATTCGACCATGAGGGGCGGAGGAGGGGCTGGTGCTCACAGCAGCAGCGGACGCGCTCTGGCCGGCAGCCGCTGCAGCAGGCGAAAAGCGCTCAGGCTCGGATCCGTGCCGGCCACAGGAGCAGGCAGCAGGGAGCAGAGGCGCTGGTGGGCGGGTGGGAGGGGCACACACCAGCAGCGGCAGCGGCGGCAGCGGCCGAGCCGCCGTAGCCACTGGCGGCGGCTGCAGGCGCACATCGCTCAGGTCAGGCGCCAGGCGCGCAGAGCAGGCCGCGGGCAAGGAGGAGAAGGGGGAATGGAGCGCACCGGCAGCAGCAGCAGCAGCGGCGCCGGCCTGCTGGGCGGTGGCAGCCGCGGCTGCGCAGCAGCCACAAGGCCGCCGGTCAGTTGCACGTGGCGGGCGCAGCACAGGCAGGCAGCAGGGAGCAGTAGGAGAGCTGCACCGGCAGCAGCGGCACCACCACCACCCGCGGCAGTCGCGGCGGCAGCAGCGGCAGCTGCACACAGGCAATGCGATCAGCCGGCGGACAGGAGAGCCAAGTCCGCAGCCGTAGGCAGGGAAGGAGAGGGGCTGAGAAGCGCACCGGCGGCGCGGTAGGAGGCGGCGGTGGCGGCAGCCTGGAGCACAGAGATGCGAGTGAGCAGGATGTGGGTGAGCAGGAGACGGTGCAGGGGCGAGGCAGGCGGGAAGGGGAACGAAACGCACGGCAGCAGCAGCAGCCTTGTTGTTCGTCCCCTGGAGGGTGTTCACGCGGCCATTCCTGCACAGCAGGGCAGCTCAAAGAGGACCAACTGCGGCTGCATCATGGGTGCCGACAGCGCTCTGCAGCACGCACCACTGGTTGAACTCGTTGTTCAGGTCGTTGATGTTGGGGAGGCCGCCGCCGTTGCCGCCGCCGTTGTTGCCGCCACCGTTGCCGCCTGCGGCCGCAGCAGCAGCAGCGGCGGCAGCACCACCGCCATTGTTGTTGCCGCCGTCGTCGTTGCCGCCCTCCAGCAGCTTGCGGTTGCCCAGCAGCGGCTCTACGGCCATGGAAATGTCACCATGTCAGTCTCGGAAATGTGCAGACGTCAGCCTTGGATTGGATTCGCGCAAACTGGCACGCGCCGCCTTGTTTTTCCAGCGCGCAGCCCCGGCAGGGAGGTGCAGAGCAAGCGGGAAGCAGGCAGCGGGGGGTGGGCTTCCCGCTGCCGGCGACCAGGTCGCCGGCGGCGTGATGGCGGCGGCCGTGTGATGCAAGAGGCGCGCGGCTGACAATATGATTCGGCGCGTGCAATGGTGGAAGGGGCCCGCAAGAGAGAGCGCACCTGCGGCGGCCGCGGCCAGCAGAGCGGCCAGCAGGACGGCGAGCGCGGCGGTCTTCATTCCGATCGGCGGCGGTTGGTGAGCGCGCGGGCTGCGGAGGTGTGAGGGTGCGTTCGAGTAGGAAAGCGTGGGCAAGCGGGGTGTGTGCGAGGACGGAGTGTTGTGCCGGGAGTCTCGAGCCAAGGCTTAAAGCGCGGCGTCACATTGCAGCGCTACGTGACCTTTCCGGCTTCTCCAGTAGGCCTCGCCACCTGGCGACCCTTGCGAGGAACGTGGGCGAGTAGTCCCGCTTCTCGACCTGGCCTGCTCAACCGAGCGTGCGGGACAGCTTCAGCAAGCACTTTCAAGCCGACTCCAGTCGCTGCAGCTGCTGAGGGCCGCATCCCGGCTCATGCCACTACATGCCCATCATGGCATGGGGCCTCTGCGTGACCACCGGCTGCCTGCATGGAGTCCTGCATTGATAAATTAACCTCCCCATAGGCTGCGCCCTGGCCAAATCATCCTCCTCTGCGGCGCTGATGGCCATCTGGTTGGAGCGCCTGCTGTGTTGGGAGCCAGACAGCTGTGGTGTTCAGCCTGCAAGTGCTTAGGAGGAGAAGCCGTCTGTTATCCAGCACCGCGCAGCGACCGATCCTCACGGCGGCTTCCTTTTGTTGCTTCTTGTTGGTGCGTCTACTCGTGCAACGATTGGGTGCAGGGATGCAGCAAAACCTTGTTTTGCAGAGCACGTGCCTGCCTCTCATCTCTCAAACACAGCCTCACAGGTCGATGCACATCATGTAGCTCTCAGAGTCCATGTGCTCGTGCATCATGGGCTCTCTGGCCGTCTGCTCTGTCCGGCTGGCAGCACAGACAGCCGCCGGCAGCTCGTCAGCCTCGCTGCGGTTGCCCTTCCGCAGCACGTACACAAAGTAGTGGAACGTCTCCCCCACAGCCGTGTGCCGGCAGCTCCAGGCATACTGCGGCGCGAGCAGCAGCGGCCGTCGGAAGTGCGGCTGCGCAAAGGTGATGGACAGCAGCACGCCGGTTTCGCTCAGGACCCTGCGTCCAGAGCAGCTGGAGTCAGCAGCCATGCATCGGCATGCAGCCATGTGGATTGAGGCAGGGGGCAGGCCTGTGCGCCTCGGACAGCATGCGATGCACGCGGGCAGTGACCTCCGGCCTCGGCTGCCAGGGGCTGTCGTTGTCCACAAACAGAACGTCCATGGTGCCCTTCTCCAGTACCACGTCAAAGCTGGCGTCCTCAAACGGAAGGTCGAGCATGTCGGCAACTCGCCACTGCAGTGATGTCATTCCAGCGGCCGCAGACTGCTCGGCCATGCGTCGAATGACGACCTGCCGCCATGCTGCCTCTTGTCAAGCCAGGCTGGGCTGCATAAGTGCAGACCTCCGAGATTAGGTCGAAGGTGGGGCACGCCTCTGAGAGGTCTATGCTGGTGACGTTTCGGAAGCCGTCGCGCCACAGGTCGGTGCTCATGCTGCTGTTGCCGCAACCGAGCACCAGAATCCGATCCTCAGCCCGCAGATGCGGCCGCAGGTGGGGCGCAAAATGGCTGTAGTCCTTGAACCACTCGTACTGTGCCTCTTCAGTGAAGCGTTTGTCCCAGTAGCGCGGCTGCAGGTACTCTGCGTTCCTGGCCGGTTCCCGGCCCAGCTGCCGGGCCGGTGGGCTGCCTCCCATTGTAGGGCAGCTGTATCAGTCACCGAGGCCGCATGGCGAGCGCCCTGGGCGCCCAGGCTGGGCTCCCAGAGGTTGAGAATGCGACTAAGCAGGGAGCGATTCGCAGGTGGCGGCACTCTGTAGCGTCCTGTGCGCGGTGTTCCGAGATGTGCCGTGGACGAGCAATGTCAATGGCGAGCGCGCGAATGTGCGCGGCGCGACGCTGCTGCCCAAAGCGCCAACCTAGCTCGGAAGCAAACGCGCGCCACCTGCGGCCGCCGACCCGGCATTTTTGCGCGATCGGCGCGATGGATGTGTCGAACGAGACGAAGTTGAAGCTCCTGGATGATCTGGCGCGGCGGCAGGCTGCAGGGCCCGCCTTGACTTCGCAGGATGCACTGCTTTCGCGGCACGGCCTCCTCGAATGCACGAGCGGCGCGGGGGCGCAGCGATTCGAGGCATCGCAGCGATACTTGGAAGCATTGACGACGCTTTCCGCCGACCAACCGGTGTGCACCGGTCTTAAGCTGCATGCACGCCGCATTGCGCATCACAACGCCCTGCCCCATGCCCCCCGACCTGGCTTCCCCGAGGCTGCCGTTTCTGACCTCACCGCTATCTGCTCCTTGCGATCAGCCAGTGATACGGCTGCAGGAGGATGCCAAGCTCGCAGCGGCCGTCGGCATCAAGCAGGCGGCGGGAGAGTGCAGCAGCCAGGCCTTTCACCAGCTTTACCGCCAGTGGATCGCCGCGCTGCTGGCAGCACTGCAGGCCCGGGACCAAGCTGTCAGCGGCACGCTGGCCGCAGCCTGCTGGCACGCGCTGGGCGCCATTTACGACAGGCATGCACTTCCCCAGGTGGTGCCGCAGCCTTGCTCGACTGAAGTCCACACCCGCTGAAGCGACGCCTGGAGTGCGCAGGCTGGAAGAGCTGGTCGAGCTGCCGGGCGTGCGGCGCGACGCCTCGCAGCATGCCAAGGACATCGCGCAGCTGCTCCCGCGCCAGGCGGCAGACGGTCAGCCTCCTGGCCAGCCTTGGACGAGAGTCAATGCTCACACGCGAGTCCGTCGTGCAAGGTTGCTCCTTGTCGGCATGCAGGCGACGGCGCGCTGCAAGCTGCCCAATTCGCTGCCCTGGCCAGCGTCCTGGCAGCCGTCCCAGCGGCGCTGCGGGGCGCCAGCAAGACGCTCGAGCCGCTGCTGGCGGCCGCTCTTGTCTCTGAGACGGCCGCTCCAGCCACGCGCCTGGCCGCGTCCGCCGCGCTCTCGCGCCTGCAGCTGGCAGCCGGTGCGCCCCTGCCTGCCTGCCAGCAAGTGCTGCACGCGCTCCACTCGGGGATTGCCCGGAGCCGCGAGCGCCGGCGGGGCCTGCAGGCGACGGCGAGGCGTGGGCGGCGTTGATGCAGCGCCTGCTGCTGACCAGCCACCTGGCGCTCGACGCCGCCTTCCTGGGCCTGGAGGATCCCGGCCTGGCCGCCTCGGCCAGGTGCCCCTCTGACGCTCTGCCGGCGCACCGCAGTCCCGAGGCACGCCCGCGCTTGGCTGCCTCATGCCAGTCGAGTCGCATCGCATGCCTCCCAGGAAAGCCACGGGTGGGCTCTCACAGGGCTCGGACGGCGCAGGGCCTCGGTCGCGCCCGGCACCGCGCCGCTGGGCCGGCCGGCCTGGGACCCCGCCTACGTGACGCCGGCCAGGCAGCGCGCGCTGGCAGGCGTGCTGGGCGGGCTGTGGGACTGCTGCGAGCGGCTGCTGACGGCGCCGCAGCCGGCCGCCGCGCCGCTGCCGGCCGCCTCGATGCTCACGCTGCTGAGCCGCGTGCTGAGTTTCAGCGACGCCGCCATCCCCGCGGGTGCGCCGCAGCCGGCCTCAGGCGGTCATTGCCCCGCCGCACGAGTGCCTGCGTGGCTGGTGTTGGGCGCAAAAACCAGTGCTTGCCGGGCAGTCGAGGCTGCGGGTGAGGACAGCTGCCCGGCGGCACGCAGGCCGCATCTCCCAGCACGAGCCGGAGCTGCTGGCGCTGCTGGCAGGCCTGCCGGCGCTGCAGGCGGCCGCCCTGAAGCTGCTGCCCGTGTGGCTGCGAGCCGGCGGGGCCAGCCTGCTGCCGCTGCACGCGCCGGCCGCCCGCCTGCTCGCCGGCCTGCTGGGCCGCGCCGCGGCCGCCCGGCCAGAGCTGCGAGCGCCCGCGCAGCTGCGCCAGCAGGCCCGCCCCCCCCCTCGCCGCGCCTGCCTGCTGCCGCCCGCCCGCCGGCTGCGGGGCCCCTGAGCGGCTGGGGGCGCGCGGCCGCAGCTGTACGAGACGTGCGCGCAGCTGCCACGGCTGGCGGGGCTGGGCGCCGCGCGCGAGCTGCTGCAGCCGGCGCTGGCGGCCGCGCTGGCCGAGTTCCTCGCTCCGCCCCCAGGCACGCACCCGCCGGCCGCCGGCCGCCCCGCCCTGCGCAGGTCGCCCGCCGCGCCTGAGGCCTGCCCTCTGCAGGGGAGGTGGCGGGCGAGGCGCGGCCCGCCAAGCGGCGCAGGAAGGCCAAGCGGGAGGAGGCGGACGCGCAGGACCTGGCGGCGCGAGCGGCCGAGGCGGCGGCGCGGGCCGTCTTCGGGCGGCCGCTGCGGCGGCAGGCGAACGCGCAGGCGGATTGCCTGGACCTGCTGGCCAGCCTGCGGCGGGTGCGCGGCTCCCCAGTCCTTGCATCCTTGCCAGCGCGCCTGCTGGCCCCTGCCATGCTGCCTGAGCATGAGTGACTGCTCCCGACCCGGCAGCACTCACACCTACCGGCGCAGGCCCCCCTACCCCGATTGGCCGGCCATCAGTCAGGCTGAGGCGCGGCCGGCGTGCCTGCAGAATGCGGCCGGCCTGACAGGCGACGAGCGGCTGCAGCTGGACTGCCTGGTGCTGCACGCGGCCGAGCGCAGCTGCGAGGCGCTCGCGCGGCTGTCGCGGGAGGCCGGCTGCGGGCCGCGGCTGGCAGCGGCGCTGACGCTGCACCGCGCGGCGCTCCGGGCGCTGCTGGCGACGGCGGTGGCGCCCGCGCAGGGGCGCCCGCCGTTCATGCAGCAGACGCTGGCCATACTCCGGCAGGCAGGCCGCCTCGCACCCCTGCCCTTCCGCACGCCTGGCATGCGTTGTGCTTGCTGCGAACTGCGGCATTCCTCTGTCCAGAGCTGCGCAGTCCCATCCTGTGCCCTCAGGTGCGCTCATGGCGCGGCGCTGAGCACCCATGCGTGGCTCGCAGGGCCTGCAGAGCAGCCACCCTGGCATCGCCGGCCAGTGCGCGGACGGCCTGCAGGCGATCGCGGCCGCGCTGCAGCCGCGCGAGCTGCCCGGCAGCGGGCGGCCTGTGGAGCTGCTTTCCACCGGCGCCGTGGAGGCGCTGCAGGGCCTGGCTGGCCGGGTGTTCAGCCACCTGGCCGACGCAGCCGAGCAGAGAGGCGCCGCAGGTAGCAGCCTTCTGCTGGAGCTGGAGCCCCTTCTGGCGGCGGGAAGCCAGGCTGGGGCTGACTGGAGGGTGCCTGGCCACAGAAGCTGGGGATCGCGGGGCAGCTCCGGAGAAGCAGCCGGAGGCGGCTGTTCACGTGGCGTTCCGACAGGAGCAGGCAGCCGCAGCGGCCGGCGAGCAGGCGCATCCGAACTCTCGATCTGAAGATGTGGCTGGGCCCATGGAGGTGCCGCTGTCACATCCGGGTCCTTGGGCGTCGGGCCAACCTGCTTTCATCTGCCAAAACAAGGGGCTCAGACTGCCTATTGTGTGTGACGCGCAGGTGATGCCAGCGGAGCCGCAGCCGGCGGAGCCTCTGCTGGCGCAGCCTGCCCTTGGGACAGAGCCAGGCTCAAGCAGCTCGCCTGCTACTTCTGCGGCTGCGCCTGCTCCAGCAAACGGCGTGTCCGCTGGCGGATGGCAGGCCCAGGCGCCTGTGCCGGCACCGGGCGCAGCACCTGCCAGCCAGCCGGCGAGCAAGCCACCTGCGGCTGCTGCAGTGGTGGCGGCCTTCCAGGCGGAGAGCGACAGCGAGGGCCCCCTGCCTGAGATCGACTCGGGCGCGTCTAGTGACGAGGAGGGCTGACTGTAATTGACGCCAGGTCACCAAAGCAACTAGGGCTGTGCATTGTGCATTGTGAATGGCACCTAAAAAGCGAGCAACCCAACCTTGGGGGCACTCACTGCAGTCAATCGCGCACATAGAGCCACCTGCAGGTGCCCGCGTGCCGCTGGAGTGTCTCGGAAAGCAGTGGGAAAGAGCCGACATCTCGGCCGGCGGCCGCTACAGGCCGCGATGGGCGACGACAGAGGCGCGTCAGACGCCGAGGACATGCTGGAGGAGGGCACGGAGAAGACGCTCGACTTTGGCTGGGAGGACGACAAGCCGCTGTCGGGGCGGCGGGCGGCCAAGGAGCGCGCAAAGCGGCGTAAAGTGAAGCCCGGCAGCTTCGGTGCGTCCAAATGGAGTCCTGGAGTAGACGCAGGATACTTGTGGATGCTCGGAATGCTTTAGCTGTGCAAACATCCAGCATCTTTCGCCGTAGAGGTCCGACATTCTTGCATCCGCTAGGCACGAGAGCCGCCTGCTGGGCCAGAAACTCCCAAGCTAGAACCTGACCTCGTCATAGGCAGAAGCTGCTTGACTAAACAGCCGCTGGACCTCGCTTTGGCTGACTTGCCCTCGCTTGGCTGCCTGCAGAAACGATGAGCCTGAGCCCGCTGGTGCTCAAGGGCATAAAGCGCAAGGGCTTCCAGCTGCCGACGCCCATCCAACGCAAGGCCATGCCGCCCATCCTGGCCGGCCAGGACGTGGTTGGCATGGCGCGCACGGGCTCCGGCAAGACGGCCGCGTTTGTCATCCCGCTCGTCGAGAAGTGGGCCCCCCAGCCCAGCCCTTGGGCCTTGCCTTGTTTGTGCTCTGGCTCAGAGCTTGTGCAGCCCAACATGAGGCGCAGCAGCCCCTGTGCAGCCGCAAGCACACCGCCTCATTCTTGACTAGGTCCCCACGGCAGCCCGGACTTCCAAGTGTGCCGGCTCACGGGAGCGCCTTCAGCTTCTTGCTGTTCCCATGCTTGGTTCTGAGCCTGCATGCCCCGCACCTCACGCACCGAGCGCAACTCCCCCTCGCGGCCTGCAGGCTGCGAGCGCACAGCACCAAGGCGGGCGCGCGCGGCCTCATCCTCTCGCCGACGCGCGAGCTGGCGCTGCAGACTGCCAAAGTCGTCAAGGAGCTCGCCCGCTTCACCTCGCTGCGCAGCGCGATCCTGGTCGGTGGCGACAGCATGGAGGCGCAGTTCGCGGAGCTGGCGGCCAACCCGGACGTGATCGTGGCCACGCCCGGTGCGCCCTCCCACAGGGAGGCCAGGAGGCACTCCGATCAGCAGGCTGTCACTCGGCGGGAAGAGGCGCTGCAAGGCGGCTGCCAGGAGGCTGGGCATCTGTGTGAGGCCTGACTGCTGCATGCTGGCGAGGGTGAGGAGGCTGGCGGCTGGGCTGGTGGCAGGGAGAGGGAGCAGCCAGGCTGCAGCGCTACCTGCTACCAGGCTCCCCTGCGACGAATGCTTGCTGGCTGAGGCTACCGAGCAGCCTCGCTCGTGCTGGCCTCCCCAGCCTCGCCGGGCCTGCCGTCTGACCCGCCTGGCTGCCCCCCACCCCTGCCCGCAGGCCGCCTGATGCACCACCTGCAGGAGGTGGAGGGCATGAGCCTGGCGGCGGTCGAGTACTGCGTCTTTGACGAGGCCGACCGACTCTTCGAGATGGGCTTTGCCGAGCAGCTGCGCGCGATCCTGGCCAAGCTCGGCCCCGGCCGCCAGACCCTGCTCTTCTCCGCGACGCTGCCGGCCGCGCTGGCCGAGTTTGCGCGCGCGGGGCTGCGGGAGCCCGAGTTTGTGCGGCTGGACGCCGACGCCAAGCTGTCGCCTGACCTCGCGCTCGCCTTCTTCACCGCCAGGTCAGGCAATAGGCTCTCTCGCGCCCACTCCGCCGGCTTCTGGGGGTGGTGTCAGGGAGCGGCGACTCCCAAGCTGCGCGTGTCTGCGGCCGCACTCTGGCCGTGATGCATGCTCATGCTGTCTGCCTGGCAGCAGCCAATGCTCTTCGGCCTGCTCCCGTCGACATTGCGGCCCAGAGCGGTGCTGACCGGCGCCCGCCGCCCGGCAGGCGGGAGGACAAGCCGGGCGCGCTCGTCTGGCTGCTGCGCGAGTACCTGCCGGCCGGGCAGCCGACGATAGTGTTCGCCTCCACGCGGCACCATGTCGAGTTCCTGCACGGCCTGCTGACGGCGGCCGGCGTGGCGGCCGCCTGCGTGTACGGCGCCATGGACCAGGCGAGCCCCTTGGGCTGCTGCTGTGCGGGGAACGCTGCCGCACGCCGCTGCGAGGGCCCGCCGGGAAGTGAAGCACTGGCAGCTGGCATGCAGTTTGGGCAGGCAGGCAGAGTGCAGGCTGGTAGCAGGCCGCAGGCCTCAGGCGGGCGTGTGGGGCGCGGTCTCCTTGCCACTGCTGGGAATACGAGGCGCACTGCTCGCAGCGAGGGGGCGTTGAGACGAGTCTCCAAGGAACATGTGCATGGGCACTGCTGCTGGCAAATGGCAGGCAGTCTGGCAGTCCCAGCCGCACCCGCAGGCCGCCCGCCGCATCCACCTGGGCAAGTTCACCGCCGGCCGCGCGTCCGTGCTGGTGACGACCGACGTGGCGGCGCGCGGCCTGGACATCCCGCTGCTGGACAACGTGGTCAACTACGACTTCCCGCCCAAGCCCAAGCTGTTCGTGCACCGCGCGGGGCGCGCCGCCCGCGCCGGCCGCCGCGGCGCCGCGCTCTCGCTGCTCACGCGCGAGGAGCTGCCCTTCCTGCTGGACCTGCACCTCTTCCTCGGCCGCCCGCTGCGGCCGGCGCCGATTGCCAGCCTGGCGGCGGCGGCCGCGGCCGCCGAGCAGCTCGACCCGGCCGCCTCGCTGTTCGGCCGCTTCCCGCAGGCGCGCCCCCCCCCTTGCTCTCGACGGCGGGCGGGCGCAGGAGCGCTTTTGGGCGTGCGGGGGAGCACCGCATGTGGGCCAGCAGCGATTCGTGCCGTGCGCCAGTCGCAGTGCGGGCGAGCGGCGGTGCATGCGGCCCGTTCAGAACAGGGCATGCAGGCTGCCCACATCTCTAGCCTAATGGAGCCGCGCCTGACTTTGCCCCTGCTCAGCGCAGGCGGCCCTGGAGGACGCGGTCGCGGAGGCGCAGGCGCTGGTGGAGGAGGCCGACCTGGCCGGCCTGCAGCGGTCGGTGGCCAACGCGTGGGCGCTCTACTGCAAGAGCCGGCCGCCGGCCTCGCCCGAGTCGGTCGCCCGCGCCAAGGCGCTGGACAAGGAGGGCGTCCACCCGCTGCTGGCGGCCGCCATGCCCGCCACCGCGCTGGCCGGCCTCGAGGCACAGGCGAGCCGTTCTTCTGCCTGCAGCCTGCTGCTGTTGCGCCAGCACGCGGCCTCTGCGCAGGGGCAGGCGGCTGTGGCGTGGCTGCTGCGCAGCGCAGAGCATGCGCCAGCAGCTGGGGCACCCGTCGTCAGGCTTTCCGCCCCCTCCCAGTTTCCTCTCCCTCATACACGCTGACCCCTGCCGCCGCCTGCAGGAGGCGCTGCGCGACATCACCCGGAAGCTGACCCGCTTCCGACCGGCCGCCACCGTGCTGGAGGCGGAGGTCGCGCCGGCGCGGCGCGGCGAGGGCGCGGGCGGGCTGGCGGGGCCCGGCCTGACGGCGGCCACCGGGCCGGACGCGGTCCAGGAGGTGATGCGGGCCAAGCGGCGCACGCACGACGCGACCATCCAGGCGCGCCCCTGCGGACTCTGCTGCTGTCGCCTGGCCGCTAGCCGGCGTTCGCGGCCCGCTGCACGCAATTATCGGTCGCGGGCAGAGCAGCGGCAGTCGCTCGCCGCGGCTTTCTGATTCCCCGGCACGCCGCGTCACCCGCAGGCGACGCGCGCTGAGGCGGAGAGGCCCGAGGCTGCGGCCGAGTCCGCCGCACGCGCGGCCGCGATCGAGGCGGCCGTGGCGGGCGACGGCCCGGGCGGCGGCCGCTTCCGGGACGACGCCTTTTTTGTCGGCGGCGAGCCGGGCGGCGGCCGGCGGCAGTGGGAGGAGGCAGAGTTCTCGGTCGCGGGCGGCGCCGCGCAGCAGATGGCCGGCGCGGTGCTCGACCTGACGGCGGACGACCAGGCGCGCCTCCTGCAGCCTCGCTGCGGCTGCAGCAGCTGCCCTGGCCCTGCCAGGCACCCAGCTGTGCCATGCAGGCACTCCAGCAGCTGCGCATGCGCTGTCATGCTCCTGTCTGCTCTGCATATGCCGCAGGCAGGCGCCGCTGCTTGGCAGCATGAGCTCGAGCGCTCCTGGCTGCCCACCTGCCCGGCGCAGCCGTCCCTGCTGATCAATAGGCGTCCCTGCCTTGCAGGCGGGCATGGCGCAGCAGAGTCGGCAGTACCACTGGGACAAGCGCAAGCGGCGCTACGTCCAGCTGCAGCCAGGCGAGCAGCTGCGCGGCGGCAAGCGGCAGAAGCGCGACGCCGCGGGCCCCGGCGGCGGCAAGCCCGCCGAGCCGGGCGCGCTGTACAAAAAGTGGGCCAAGGCGCACGGCGCGCGCGTGGCCGCGGTCGGGCAGGCGGAGGACCGGGAGGCGACCAAGCTTGGATCAGGAGTTGCCGACCGGTGCGTAATTGCACTCCGAAGGGGGAGGGGGGGCTTCCGTTGGCGACCTGTCATGCGATGCTTGCTGGCTTGGATGCCGCAGCAAGGCGCCCGCGCAAGCCAGGGTTGAAGACAACAAGCAGGCTGCTGGCAACGGCTGGTGGGGAAAGGCACAGGGCGGACGCAGCCTGGCAGGAGCCTGCCGCCGCATGCCAGTGCTGATTCGACCGCTGCCCTGCCTGGCCGACCGGGAATGCTCCTGCAGCGCTCACCTGCTGTCATGCGCGTGCTCGTAGGTTCAAGTACGGCGGCCGCGGCTGGACCAACCCGATGAAGCTGAAGAGCGGGGAGGGCCGCGGGCCGCGCAGCGAGCTCAAGGCGCCCGAGCAGGCGCGCCCCCTGCCGAGCCGCCTGCTGCCAGGCAGCTGACTCTTCGAGCAGTCTTTTCGGATGCGCTGGGAGGACAGTGAATGCCCTCCGCTTCCTAGCTGATCGTTGGTGCCGCGGCCGGCCGCAGGTGCGCAAGGCGCGCAAGGTCAAGGAGCGGCGAGCGGAGCGGCTCAAGGCCAGCAAAAAGGGCGGCGGCAAGGGGTCGGCGGCCGCCAAGCCAACGCCCAAGAAGGGCGGCAACCGCGGCGGCGTCAGCACCAAAAAGGGGCCGCCGCCGGCCAAGGGGGGCGTGCGCAAGGGCGCGGCCGGCAAGGGCGGCGGCAGGAAGCCGGCCGCGGGCGCTGCCAGGGGCGGCAAGCGCCGAAAGTGATCTTATGGGTCTGCAATGAACGCTTGTATTGGTTACAGAGGCACTTGTGTGTTTGCTGCGGCTGGCTACCGCCTGTAAGGTACAGCGCCCAAAATGTAGGCGTGGAACGGAACGTTTGCCCGGCTCGTTGGATTACGTCCTGAGATTACTGCTGTTTTCGACTGCGTTCGGCAGCCTGCAGCGGCTCCTATGGCTGCGCGCCTCTGACCAGACAGCAAAGGCGCTCAGAAAGCAAGCGGCTGGCTCGCTGGCTTCAAAAGAGCAGGTTGTCCAGCAGGTCGTCAAAATCGAGCGGGCCGTCCAGCAGGTCCAAGCCTTCCAGCGCCTGTGCCTCCGGGCAGCGCGGCTGCGCCTGGGGCTGCGCCTGGGGCTGGGCAGGCTCCTGGGCGCCGCCAGTGGCAGCGGGCGGCACCACGTCCCAGCCGCTCAGGCTCAGGTCCCCGCGCCCGACCTCCGGCACGGCTGCTGGCTCGCCTGCGGGCGCCTGGGCTGCCGCTGCAGCACCACGCACGCAGACCGTCAGCACTAGAGGGCAGAGCTGATTGTCCTGCTGGTCTGGTGTGGGCAGGCCTTTTGCAGTCGGCAGCTTTTGTTAATTCCCAAGACGCGGGTCAGAAGAAGTGGGAGGCGCACGTGCTGTCGGGCCCGCCTGCTGCTGCTGCTGGTCGCCGGCCTGGCGCTGCCGGCTGTACGCGGCCCAGGCCTCAAAGCCGTCGCAGGTGCGCTCCTCCGCGGCGGGTGCGGCCGGCGGCTGCAGCTGCACGCTGCCCGAGCGGGGCCGCGCCGCCGCCGGCTGCTGAGCGGCCGAGCCCGCCTTGGGCTTGGCCTGCAGGCGCAGCAAGCAGGCTCACACTGATCCCTCCCGCAGGCAGACCTCGGCACTCGCCAAGCCCCCCAGCAGTCGGTGGGCCCGCTGTTCGGAGCCTGCCTTGCGCCTGATGGTGCCCCCGGGCGCTGCGTTCTCCCCCTTGCGCCTGCCGCGCCGCGCAGCAGGCTTCGCCGCCGCCGCCGCCGCGCCGGGCTGCGCAGCTGCGTTCGCAGCCGCGCTGGAGGCCAGCGGCTGCGGGCTGCAGCAAGCGAAATGCTGGCGTGAGAGCCTGCTTGCGATCATGTATCTCCGGTCAGGGCAGGGGAGCGGCTTGGGACTCGCCTGACGGCAGCGGGTGCTGTCTCGGCGGCCTGCTGTGCTGCCGCAGCCGGAGCGGCGGTGCCGCCTGCAGCCACAAGCAGCAGCCATGTCAGCGCCCTGAAGCCCCAAGGGCCCCTGCTGCATCCTGCTCTGCAGCAGCAGGTGAGGCCGCACCGTCAGGCGCGCCGGGCTCCGCTGCCGGCTCCTCGCTCTGCCGCCGCCGCTTGCGTGTGCCCTTCTGCGTGCCCGCACTGCCGCCGCGCTTGGGCGCCTGCGCGCAGCACACCGCATGAACACCCCAGAAGAGGCTCATCACGCGTCCCACAGCCACGGCACCAGGCTGGGCCCAACCTGGCTGCCTCCTCGCTTGGCGCCGGACTTGCCCGCGTCCGGGCCCTTCTCCGCCGACCGGGCTGCCGGCTTGGGGCCGCCACCGCCGCCGCCAGATTTGGCCGTGCCCTTGTCCCACACCGCGCTGCGGCCGCCCGTCTGCGCACTGCGGGCCTGGCTGAGCGCCGGCGCCTCCGCCTCGGCCTGCGCGGCGCCGCGCGCGGCCAGCGGTTGTGCCGCCCCCGTGCTCTCCGACAGAAACGCGTCCAGCGCGAGCACCGCGCGGCCCTCCTCCGCCGAGCCCGGCTCGCCGAAAAAGTCCTCCAGCGCCTCCAGCTCCTTGCGAAACGGGTTGGCCTCCGCCTCGGGCTCTTGCGTGACCTCCGCCCGCGCGCCTGGCGGCGGGTCGCCCGCCGGCTGCAGCGCGGGCGCACGCTTCGCCTGCGAATGCACACAGGTCAGACACGCTGGCCTGATACTTTTCATACAGGCACGGCAGGATTGCTCGTGGCCGCGTGGGAGCTTGCCTTGGCAGGTGGCGCTTCTGCCGCCGCCACCGCCGGCTCGACGCCAGCAGCTGCGGGGGCCGGCGCCACTCTGTGCCAGGCGTAGTGCAGCGGCAGGACCTCCGGCCAGCCCATCACGGCTGCCAGGTCGGCCACCTGCAGACGCGTCCCATGACCTCAGCCACCTTGCCACTGCTGCGCCTGGAGCCAGTTCCAAGGGTGGGGGGAGCGTGCCGTGAGGCTGTCCGGCAGGGAGGGCGGCCCCCAGGAGGCGCCGGCGATGACGGGGTGCGCCGCCGTCGGGTGCAGCCGCAGCGCCCAGCCGTTGCTGGCCGGACTGGCGGCCGCCCAGCGCTTGCTCAGGCGGGCCAGCACCAGCGCGACCTCCTTCTTGGGCCTGCAGGAGTCGACGGATGATCTGCCTCAGTTCATCGCCACTCGCCACGTGGGGGCTGAAGACGGCCGGCAAGTCGTGTGCGCAGACAGCGCAGGCCTCGCAGCAGGACATGCGCTAAGGCATGCGGCTCATGAGGGCGGTGGCAGCGGCGCGCCTGCAGACGAGCTCCAGGCTGGGGATGAGGTTGGCCGCGTGCATGGCCGCCCGCGTCTCCCGCTCAAGCGGCGTCAGCCGCAGGACGACCTTGGTGCTCTCCGGCGTGGCCGCCGCGCCGGCCGCCAGGCGCCGCCGGGGCACCGGCGCGCCCGCCACGGACTCGTCCGCGGCCTCGCGCTCCCGCCGCGGCGCGTGCGGCTGCCCGCCCCCGGACGTGCCTGCTGAGCGGGCAACCCCCTCAGCCGACAGCGGGCCCATAGTCCCTTGAGCTGTCAGCGCCACGAGGCCGCTGCCGCCCGGGCAGCTCACGCATCTGCCGCAAGCGTGCCGGCGGCGGCCGGACCTGAGCGGTGGCCCGAAAAGGACGCCTGCTTGCTGGGCGACGCCTGCGCCTGCTCCTCCGCTCCTGCTGTCTGCCGCACAGAGGCGGCGGGACGGGCTTGCCCGGCGCCCGGCTCCTGCTCCCGCTGCACCCCGGGCCCCTGCACTTCCGGCGCCTGCAGCCGCACACCGCCTCGCTTGGAACAGGCGCAGAGCGCCGCTGCTGCTGGCATGGAGCAGCCTCAGCGAGCACACGCACTGGCCGATGCGCTGCAGCAGCAGCAGCACGGCCTCATGCGGCCAGCTTGGGGGGCCTGCAGCCTTGCAGGTGCACCCCCTGGCCTCACAGGCACGCATGCCGGTGTGCTTGCCATCGCACTGTCGTAAGGCACATCTCGGCAGGGCCTCGAGAGCATTGGGCTGCGCACCGAGGCCGGCGTGGGTGCCGAATGCACGGCGCTGCCCTGCCCTGGCGGCTGCTCCGCTGCCGGCAGCAGCGGCCCGCCCGCCGCCTGCGCCCGCAGCTGCACTGGCACCAGGCCGCGCTGCATGGCCGCGGCGCTGAGCCGGGCGTACTCGGGCCCCGCCGCGCCGGCCGGCGGCAGCTGCGCAAAGGCGTGCGTGTGCTCCCAGTCGATGCTCAGCGCCTGGCTGCCGTCGGCGTTGGCAGTGCGGGCGCAGAACACGATCTGGCCTGCAGCGGCGGGCGGGCAGGCAGGCTCCTTGTGAGAACGCCACTTGTGATCAGGCAACAGGACGAGAGGAGCAGCCGGATTGGGCAGGAAGGCTTGCCTTCGGCGAGTGGCAGGCGCGGCGCGCCCGCACTGGGCGGCGGCACCGCTGCTGCTCCGCAGTGGTGCGCGGGGGTCGCGGGCGTCGCGCAGCCGGCCTGCTGCGAGGCGGGCTGCGCCGGTCGCAGCAGCGTGGCGGGCACAGTCGGTCGAGCCGCTGCGTGTGGCCTCATGCCAGACGCCGGCGTCATGGGGCTCGCCTCCTGAGGCAGCTGCAGCTGCTGCCCTGTTGCCGCGCGCGCCGGCCACTGCCCCTGCTGCTGCGCCACGGCTGGCGGATGCCTGGGCGGCTGCTGCCCCGGGCAGGCGGCCGACCCCGGCTGGCTGCCTGCAGCAGCGGGAGTCACATGCATGTTCAGCCTTCTCAGCGTGTGAGGTCGATGCCGCGACAGTGCGAGGGATGAGAGCCGAGGCTCACCTGGCGTAGCGGCGTGCTGCAGGGGTGCCTGCCGCGGCGTGCATTCCAGGCTGGGCTGGTGCAGCGCCTGGGCAGCCTGCGGCAGGCCCTGCTGCTGCGCGAAGCCGCTCGCAGCCGGCTGGGCGCCGTGCACAGCTGCCTGGCTCCACGCCGTCGCATCGCTGCACTGGCTGGTGCGCGTCTGCAGCTGTGCGACCGTGCGTGCCGCGGTCGGCTGGCTCAGCAGGCTGACTGGCCTCCCGGAAGGCGTGTAAGGGCTGGCCATCCGTCCTGGCCCCTGG
Source organism: Trebouxiophyceae sp. KSI-1 (assembly GCA_003568905.1). Taxonomy (NCBI): domain Eukaryota; kingdom Viridiplantae; phylum Chlorophyta; class Trebouxiophyceae; species Trebouxiophyceae sp. KSI-1. The sequence goes on from BHFV01000177.1 coordinate 25,934, forward strand.
AGCAGGCTGCGCGGCTTGGCCGCCGGCTGCTGCCAGCCAGACTGCTGCTGCTGCGGCCAGGCCGGGCTGCCATGGCTGGGCGCCGCCGCGGGCGGCCCGCTAGCCTGCTGCTGCGTCCACCCCTGTGCGCCTGGCGCCGGCGGGAAGAGCGCCTTGGCAGGTGGCTGGCGGCTGCCAGCCTCCTGCCCGGCCGGCTGAGCCTGTGCCACATCCTCCTCGCACCACTCCTCCAACCCGGACAGGTCCAGCTCGGGAAAGTCGTCTAGGAAGGCGGCGAAGTCCCCCGCCTCCTGCAGCACGGCCGCTCTGAGGTGGCGTTCGAATGCAACCCGGCCATCCTGAAGCAATGCTCGCGGCCCCAGCCAGGCGGTCCCAGAAGCGTGTGTTCTGGCCCTGGCTTCTGCGCACAGTCGCGCTATATGTCCGGTGTGCCAGTTGGGCGCGCAAGAAACCAAGGTCGCGTGCGCTTAACAACGGCGCGCATCGAGGCACCAGGGAAGTGCGGCCCACCTCCGCCTGCCCAGCAAGTGCCTGCATGGCGGTAGCCATGCCCGCGTCCTATTTCGCCATCACCTTGCTGGGGAGTGGCGGGCAGACAGCCATGGCTGGCGCTTGAAGCAAGACAGGCTGGTAGCGGATACCGAAACGAGCTTGGCTGCTGGCAGTGGACTGTGGACGGCAGCGCGCGGCGAAGCACTTCAAGTGTGCTGGCCTGCAGGAGCTTGGCTGTTGCTTCTCCATCCACTCTTGCTTCTCCATCCCATCTTGATGAATACTTGCCCCGCGTCGGGGGATCTCAGCTTAAGGAAGGTCGAGAAACATTCTTCCCGAGCCTTGACACTTTCCTCGATGAACTCACCACCAGCTACCGGCACCAGTAGAATTTCTCGACGCTGCATGGCAGACACATAGCACGCTGTTGCTGCTGCTGCAGGGTCAGAAGCAGAGCCATGTTCGGCTGAGCCAGGCTCGCCTGAGTCAGGCGCATAATTGTAGGGGTGTGGGACTGCAACTGGATAAATGTCCACACCTTGTCACAACAACTGCTAAGCACACTTGCCGTCTGGCAGCTCTTTGCAGCTCTGCAGCCGGGAGAACGGGTCACAAAGTTGATCAAACAATCAGTCTGGTGGAAGGCGGAAATTGGTATTTGATCTTCAGTGCAAAGCGCCCTGGTTCTTTCAGTGTGACGCGGCCAAGCCTGCCTGGTCCTCTCTGCAGGCTGTGAATGGATCAGGAACATTGTTGTTCTTTTGATTGCTGAAGTCTCCAACGTATCTCTTGCGCGCCTCCCTGTGGCAGCTTGCGTAGGTGTCCAAGCACGGTGTCCAAGCATGCGGTGTCCAAGCACGCACACATCTGGGCACAACCCGCTGCCATTGGACCCTGCATGTGATTTCTGCGAGCCAGCGTAAGCATTGAGGACGCAATGAGCGGCATGCAAGCGATGCGGCACTTGCGCTGGGAGGCACTGGGCTCCCTATGGAGCTGAGGAGCCAACCATGAAGCTACTTCTTCTGCTGCTGCATGCTGCACCTCTCAGCAATTGAGCAGGATCAGAGGACATCTCTGCCTGTCAGACCGGCAAAGTTGAGTTGTTGGCTCTCTGGCTCCGGCGCCGCACGCACGCATGCAGCTATCACGCATGCAGCCGCTGCACGCGTGTCAATTCTCTGAGACCCGGAACTTAGCGGGGACACAGCCTTTCTAACCTTGCTGCAGGAAGAATGTAGTGCTCTCGATCAGCTGCCATCAACCGCTTGCTCCGATGCAGATTGCAGTGGGCGCTATGGCAGCACCGCCCACCGCATTTACTGTTGCCCAGCAGATAATCAGCCTGCATTCACTCTCGCTGCATGCCAGAGCTCAGTGAAACGGAGCGAATCGGCGGAAATAAACCGCTGCGACCTAGGCCTTTAGCGGCCGACCCACGCGAACACCCATCTGATTCGCAGCCGCGCCTGAGGCGTCGTCCGGCACGGGCGGGAGCCAGGCACAGTCATGGACAAGCTAGGCAAGCTAGGCTCGTCGGTGACGAAGAAGCTGCAGGGCAAGCATGCGTCCAACAAGAACAACAACAGCGGCGGGCAGAGCCTGCAGGCGGTGGTGAAGGAGGCGACGGCCAAGACGCTGCGGCGGCCGGACGCGGAGCTGAATCAGCAGGTGCGCCGTCGGGACGCGCCCGTGCGGGAGCGCAGCGTCTTCCGGAGGGGGACGCAAGCGCGGGCGCGGCCGCGCAACAGGCCTGCTTCGGCTGCTTGACAAGGCTATGAAGCAATGCGCTGCCTCGGGTCCACTGGGCGCGGACGCGCGCGCCCCGGATCACTTCGCAAAGCGACGAAAGTCAACATCCCCGACGCCAGCAAGACGTGCGCGCTCTGACCTCGCTGGCGCCGCGCTGCGCAGGTGGTGGACCTCATCGGCTCGGCAGTGAACAATGAGGGTCCCAGGGTGCGCTGTTCCGCCTTGCTAAAGTCCATCCCAACGTCTGCATCCTGCCCTTGCGCGCGATCCGGGGCATCCGTCGGTCCAAATTCCGCGCTGAACGTCCTGGTGTCGAGATGCAGGAGGTCGCCCGCGTCCTGACGGACCGGCTGCAGCTGAAAAATCCGCACAAGGTCTGGCTGGCAGTCGAGCTCATTCGCGAGGTGCGCTGCAGCAGCCTGCTCGTTGCCAGCTCGTGTTGACCCGTGGCAGAGCCACAGCTCAGCATGCGCCGTCTCGGCTGCACAGGTGCTGAACAAGTGCGGCAACGAGCTGGCGCCCGTGCGAGACGAGATCATGGCGGAGGTGCGCAAGGTGGCGTCCGACGCGATGAAGCGCTTCAACAGCAACCTGGCCGACCAGCAGCGCGCCAAGGCGGCCGCCTTTGACCTGCTGCGCACCTACGGCCACGACGGCCACATCCTGAGCCAGCCGCACCTGGAAGCCAGCCGGGCGCAGTGCGGCCCCTCTCCCTCCACAGCCGACAGCTCCGTGCATGCGAGCTGCTCCCTTGACGGCGCCAGCAAGCCAGGCTCCTGTTTGACCGATTGGCGCTGGCTGGCTGCAGGCAGTTTGGTGCGGTGCAGCCGGGCACGCCCGGCCGCGGCGGCGGCTCCTTTGCCTCGCTGGCCGAGCAGGTGCAGACGCAGACGGCCGTCGCGATCAGCCACAACGACCTGCTGCAGGCGCGCGCCCCGGCATCTGCTGCTCACTGCTGGGGAGGCCCTGCCTTCCCGTCGGCATCTCCTGGCAGCTCCGACCGCTGCTTGACGGGGCCGCATGCACCCAGCCCAAGCAGCCTGCCGCCTCCACTCGAAAGCATGGGGCTCAGGCCGCCTGGCGAGTCGCAGGACATGCTGCTGGACAAGACGCCTCTGGCGGAGCGCACCCGCGAGCAGCGCGCGCTGGCCGAGGAGGTCATCCTGGAGGCCAAGAAGTTCCGCACCGGCTTTGAGCAGCTGCTCGCGCAGCTGGGCGCCTACGACACGCCCGAGGCGAACGAGCTGCTGACCAACGGGCTGTCCAAAATCGACGTGCTCAACGCGTCGCTCACTCAGCACAAGGAGGCGCGGACTCGACTGGCCGGTCGCAGGCCTGGGCATGCGGGCTGCTGGATGGGAGCGGCGAAGGGCCCTTGCCGCAGCAGCGGCCCTGGGAGGTGCACAGAACCCGGAGCGAGTCATTTGGGGGCAGCTGTGCCAGCGGCAAAGCAAGGGAGGCAGCTTTTGAGGAACGGCTCGCCTGCGGCCGGCAGGCGCTCAAGCGGCAGCTGCGGGAGATACCTGGCGGCGCGGCCGCCAGCCCGCGTTCGCCCGCCGCGCAGCCGCCTAGCGCGGGGCAGGCCAAGCCGGCGGCGGATCTTGGCCTGGGCGGCCTGCTGGAGCTGCAGCAGGGGCTGGAGGCGCCGGCGCAGCCGCAGCAGCAGGCGCGCCCGCAGCCCACGTCAGCGCTGCCCGCTGATGAGGCTCAGGCCGCAGCCTGACAGCGGCGCTGTGGTCTGCACGCAGCAGCAGCCGTCGGCGCAGGACCCCTTTGCTGCGAGCACGCAGTGGCAGCCGCCGCCGCCGCAGGCGCAGCCGCAGCGGCCGCCGCTGCAGGGCCAGGCGCAGCAGCAGCCCGGGCAGCACGCGTGGGGCGGGCCGCCGCCGCAGAGCAACCCCTTCTCGTCCGCGCCGCCCGGCTGGCAGTCGAGCGGCCAGCAAGGCCCGCCACCGCCGCCCAGCTATCCGGGGTACAGTTACGGCGGTTACAACCCCGGGTACGGCGGTTACGGAGGTTACGGCGGATACCCGAACTACGGCCCGCCGCCGCCCTACGGCGGTCCGCACGAGGCGCGTCCCCTCCCTGCCTGCCTGCACGCGGCGCAGCGGCTGGAGTGGTGCGCCTGACGCCGGGCGCGGTCTGGGCTCGCAGGGCTACGGCCAGCAGCAGGGCCAGCCGCAGCACCAGCACTGGTACCCGCCGGCGCCCGGCTACGGCCCCGGCGCCAACGGCGGCCCGCACTTCCCGCCGCCGTACGGCAGCCACCCGCCGCCGCCGCCGCCGCAGCAGCAGCAGCAGCAGCAGCAGCAGCAGCAGCAGCAGCAGCAGCAGCAGCGGCCGCATGTGCCGCCGCCCATGACGGAGGCGATCATAAGCGTGCCGGAGAAGCGCGCCGGCAGCGGCCAGGCGCCCGCCACGCCAGGTGCGCCCGCACTTCCCGCCGCCCCAGCCACCCGCTATAGCAGCCCCAGCCACCCGCTATAGCAGAGCAGGTGCCGCTGTCCTGAGACGCACTGAGAGGACCACTGTGCCGCCGCAGCAGCCGGCAGCGGGGTCCTCGAGCCGGCCGGCAAGTCGCCGCTGCAGCCGCCCACGCCGCCCGCGGCGGCCGCCGCGCCCGCCGGCGCGACGCCCTCGCCTGAGGCCAGCCCGCAGAAGCCGGCGCTCGCAGCAGGCGCGCCCACCAGCAGGCTCTCCCCCTGCGCAGTGCCTGAGTGGCTGTTGGCAGCTCTGCTGAGGCGAGCCGCGTTTGCTGCCGCAGCGCCCGGCGGCGGTCGGCAGCCTGCCGCCACGCCCGACGCCTCCGCGGCGCCCGTGCTCGCCGGCTTTGTGCCGGCCAACGGCAGCGCGGCCGGCGGCGGGAGCGCCGCGGCCAAGCCGGCCGCCGCAGCTCCGGCCGACGAGTGGGACCTGTTCTTCACCGAGCGGTGCGCGGCCAGCGAGCAAGACGGCTCATGTGAGCCCCACATGTGGTGGCATGTGGGTGGGGCATGGACTGATGCGGGCGGCTGCGGTGTGCTTCGCAGGGTGGGCGGGCAGCAGAAGGCTGCCGACAGCCTGAGCGGCCCCTTCAGCCAGCTGTCGACCTCACAGGCTGGCGGCAAGTAGGAGGAGGCGGGAGGCCGGCAATGGCATCCTCCCCTTTCCACTTTTTTGCGATTTTCAGCTCGTGAATGGAGCCGCTTGCTGGCGCTGCCTCCGCAGGCGGCTGCAGTGCCTTTTGTGACGGCAGGCGGCCCGCTATCCGTCCCTGCCAGTCGCTGCGCTGACATCAGCTTGCATTGCCAGACGGCTGGCAGCGCTCGCAAAGCCAGTAGGGACTGTGATGGGTACTGTCCGGTGGCAGTGTAGATAGCAGCCATGCGTTCCTGACCCTTGTGCCTTATTGCGGCAGCCTCTGCATCCGCCTGCGGTCATGTGCGGTCATGCAGGTGCTCCACTCGTTGCTGGGAGCTGTGTAAAGGCTTTTGGGAGACACAGCGCACAGCGTTCGTTTCAGAACGCAGCCCTCCATTCCAGTAATCGCGGGATCCCTGAATGCAGATTGAATTTCCATTTACTCAGCGGGCCCTGCTTCTATCCACCAGCCGCATCACTGCCGGCGCACGCCGGGTGCTGGCGAGCAATCCGATGCCGACCACGGCCCCGCGGAGCTACTCGCTGTGGCTGCAGCCCGAAGGTTCGCTGGCCTTTGAGGCACTGCCTGAAGTCATGAGGCTTTAGCACAATCCACCCAGCGGCTGGCTCTGCGCCGTGAATAGCGCGATGTTCTGCTAGGCATGCACACCTGCATCTGCTGACAACGACGCGTTGTGGATTCCAACCAGTGCAACCGCACCGATCTTAACGGCATGCGTGCTGTAACCTCAAGAAGCCAATGAAGTGCAGGCGAGCTGAAGGCACGGCTTCAAGCAGAGATTAAATACTTCGCGGATGCCTACGGCGGCCCCGTCTTCGAGCCGCACGTCACGCTGGTCCCCGGATACGAGGCAGCTGATGATAAGGCGGCGGTTGAGGCCGCGCGCGCCGTGGCGCAAGAGCTAAAGGTCCGCTCTGCCGCTGGCCCGCCGACTCGATCGGCGGAAAGGCACCGACAGGCCCGTGTGCGGGCTGCAGGCGTACGATTTGCGATTTGACAAGCCCAGCTACGGCAGCGCCTTCTTTCAGTGCATCTACATTCTGGTGCACAAAGACGCGACCGTTCAGGATGCGAATGCGAGCGCTCGCCGCGTGCTGGGCTTGGACCGGGGGGCGCTCTACATGCCGCATCTGAGCCTGCTGTATTCAGATGTCGACGAGCGCATACGGTGCGCGGCTCGCTTTGCAGCCATCCATCTGGCTTTGAAGCAGAGCCAGTGCTGAGCCACAGACCCCGACGGGTGCAGACGCAGTGGCGCAGAGCTCGCCAGCCGCCGACTGTTCGAGGGGGACGACCGCCTGGCGGAGGGTTTCAAAGCCACCAATTTGACAGTGTGGTCGACGGAGACAGACGATCACAGCCTGCAGTCCTGGAACCAACTGGCAGAGCTGTCGCTGCAGGGCAGCTAGCGCAAGAGACTGGCGTTGGACCTGCTGCAGGTGCTTTGTTGCTGCAAATTGTTTACAGCTTGCCATCCAGTAGCTTGTCTGATGCTGTGTATAGGAGGCAACGCAGTGCCTGAGCTAGCCTAGGGGGAAATGCCACACTTCACCAGCAAGCAAGAGGACCGAACACGAGCAAGCGCAACTGAAGGGAAGTGAAAACAGCAGAAAGTCCAACGGAGCCGAACTCGACCAAATGAGGACTATTATCGTTCCCATCAAATCACGGTTCAGCATTCAGGGTCTGTTCGGGGGATCGTTTGAGCGACTGAGATTGCTCGAGTCGCTACTAGGCCGTGCTGAGCTGGATCCACTGGCGCAGCAGGTCGGCCAGCGTGCGTGGCAGCGCGGCAATGTCGCGTAGGACGATGTAGTAAGGGAAGGGGAAGGCGTCCATGTAGCGCGCAAACACAGGCTTGCCGCCGTCAAAGCTGACGGTCTGCATGTCCAGCAGCGAGTTGCGCGGGTTGTCGAGGGCGATGAAGGCCCACAGCAGGCCCTTCCGGTCGCCCGCCTCCTGCGCACGCCGCAGCAGTCTCAGCACACAGCCAGCCATTGCCGATCGAAGGGCCGCTGCATGACAGTGCAGCAGGAGAGCCTCCCGAGTGGCTAGCGTTCGGGGCCGCACCGCGATGGCACGGCGCAGGCTCTCCTTCTCGTGGAAGCGGCCGTCTGAGACGACGAGCACGAGCTGGTGCAGCGGCGGCGGCGCCAGGCTGCCGGCGGCCGTGCGGTGCCGCGCCGCCTCCAGCATGTGGCCCAGCCCCGTGACCAGCTCCACCATTGGCCGGTCGGCGATCGTGTTGTCCTGCAACCCAGTCGGCACTCGTCTGTCAGATTGAGAACGAGCTGTGCTGGCAGCGAGCGCGGGGAGGCAGTTTAAAATAGTGCCGCACCTGGTCAAAGCGCAGGCGCGACAGCACGCGCGGGCCGTCGGCGTCCGTGAACGGCCGGTCGAGCGGGTGCAGCGCGGCGGTGGCCTCTGCGCCGCCGAAGCGAACGACCGCCAGCTCGCCGACCTCCAGCCGCCCTAGTGCACGCGCGACGAGCGTGACGGCCTCCATCGCAAACGTGCCGCACCCGTTCTCCCGCATCGAGCGCGAGTCGTCGATCGCGATCACGACCTGCGGCGGGAGGCGCCGCGTGTCTCGAACCGGACCGCGGCGCGCGAGCTCGCGCCTTCCGGAGGGCGAACGGCGCGCACCTGGTACTGCCGCTTGTCCGGGCGCGTGCGGCGCAGCCAGATCTTGTCCTTGCGGAAGTGGCTGGCCACGTAGGCGACGACCTTGCGCATGGAGATGCGCTTGCCCGTGCGGAAGTCGCCCGCCAGGCGGGAGGCCTGCGTCGGCTCCAGTAGCAGCCGCAGCTGCTCGGTGAGCTCCCCGGCCAAGCCTGCACAGTGGCAGCAGCACAGCCTGGGTCAGGAACAGCGCCGCAGGACCAGAACGCCGCTGCAGCTGGAGAGGAGGGGGGCTGCACCGGCGGTCAGCGCCTCGCACTGCGCCCACATCTGGCGGCCAAACTCGGGGTCACCGTCCTCGCCAGCTCCGGCCGCCGCCGCCTGCAGCGCCGCGTCCATGCGCGCACGCATCGCCTCCGCCTCCTCCGGGCTAAGCTCGCCGCCGAAGCCACCTGACGGAAGCGTGCGGCCGCCCATCAGGCCAGCAGCCCAAGGAGCCTGACGTGTCGGACACCACAGGATCCGGTGGAGGGCAGCACCCTCCGCCTCGGCGTTGCCGCGGTCCTCCAAGGACGCCTGCTGCTGCAGCAGCGCCGCCATGTAGCTGTCCTCGCGGTCGCCCGCAAACTCGGCGCCCTCGCGGCCGGCCTCCGGCTCGGCCTCAGCCTCCGGCCGCTTCTGCTGGTCCGCCTCGCCGAGCGGCTCCTCGTCCATCAGCAGCTGCGCGGGCCCCTGGTCGGCGGCGGGCCGCAGCGACGCCTCCGCCGCCAGCCGCTCCCCCGCAGCCTCGGCCGCCTCCGGCTCCTCCGGCTCCTCGGCGGCCGCCTGCTCGGTCTCCATCGCCGCGTCGGCGTCCGGCAGCTCGGCGGCCGCCGCCTGCTCCTCCGTGGCCGCCGCGACCGCCTGCGCCTCGCCCGGCTGCCGGACGCTGCCCTCGGGCGCAAAGCCGTACTCGTCGGCCGTCGGCGGCGCCTCCGGCTGCTCGGCCTCGGGCTCGCCGGGCACGGCGCCGTCCTCGCCGCCCTCCTCCTCCGCGTCCGCAGTCACGTTCAGCTGCGCGCGCCACTTTTCGAACGCGTCGCCTGCGCGGCGGGGGTCTTCAGTAAGTCAATTTTTGGCAAATGAAGATAAGCGCGAAAAATCCAACCTTGGCCAGCTTCGCAACGCTGGTGTAGGGGTATCATCTCAGCTTCCCATGCTGAGGACCGGGGTTCGAGTCCCCGGCGTTGCACCTTTTGCCTCGCCCTGCTTTTTGCGTCTCGCAGCAGTCGTGGAAAATCCCCGGGCACAACGCGCGGCGGGCGGCGGGGCGCGCACCCAGGCTGCGGTACGGGTTGGCGTCGTCCAAGCGGCGCTGCCGCTGCTGCCGCTCGTCGCCGCGCTCAGTCTGCGCGCCCGCCTGCGGGTCGCCCTGGCGGGAGGCGCGTGCGGCGCCGGACTGGTGCTGCTGCGCGTCCGACTGCTCCATGGACGTGTCCTGCAGCAGCGGCATGAGCAGCCTCAGCCTCGGGCTCAGACGCTAAGTCACGTAAGAAGCAGGCAGGGCCAAAAAGTGCCGTACCATGGGCCCCGCACCCTGCTGCTGCTCCGCCTGCTCCGCCTGCTCGCCGGTGGCAGCGGCGTTGTCCGCGGCCGCCTCGACCGCGGCTGCGGGCAGCCCGGCGGGCCCGGACTCCGGCAGCTGGTCGGCAGCCTTGGGCTCCTCCTGCGCCTGCGCGCCTGGAAGCACCGGGCACGCACTCTCGGCCGCCCGCCCGGCATCACAAGCAGCGGGGCGACGCGCAGGCTCGACCCAGGCCGCACCTGAGGCGTCCACGCCGTCAGGTTCCTCGCCCTCCTCCTGCTCCTCCCCGGGCGCCTCCTCGGGCTCGCCGGCGCCGTGCGCGGGCGCCTGCTCCTCCTGCTCCCCCGCGCCCGGCTCTGCCGCGGCCTCCTGCTGCTCGCCGGCCTGCACGAGCCGAGCTGCGTCAGGGTCAGCCGCCTGGCGCAGCCGAAATGCGTGGCGGAGGGCGCGCTGCCGGCACGGAGCTCGCACCGTCTCGGGCTCCTCGCCGCCGGCTGGCGCGGGAGGCTCGTCCTGCGCCGGCTGCTGCTCGGGGAAGCGGCCGCCCTCCTCGGCGGCGGCGCCCTCCTCCTCGCCCGCCTGGTCGCCGGCCTCCTCTTCGCCGCCGGCCTCGCCGCCGTCCAGCTCCATGTCCTCCGGCAGCTCCAGCTCCTGCTCGGGCTCCTGCAGCCGCGCCGTGCGCCTCCTGAAGCTCCCGAGCGCGGGGGAGGCGGGGCCAGGCGGCCGGCCTCGGAGAGCGGGGTCAGCTGCATAGGCGTTCGCATGGAGCCCAGCGGGCTCTTAGACTTCAACGAGGAATTATGCTGTAGTTATCTCATCATCCCCCGCCTCTCGAGTTACTCCAGCAAGGGAGCGGGCAGAGGGGCGCGCCTGGGGCGCCGCAAACTGGCGGTCCTCGTAATTCTCCGGCAGGTCCTCGTTGACCTGCCCCTCCGGCCCGCCGCCGGCCTCCTGCTCCTCGCCCTGCTCGCTCTCCTGCCCCTCGCCGCCCTGCGCCTCCTTGTCCGCCTCCGGCTGCTGCTGCTGCTGCCCGGCCTGCTCGCGCTGCGGCTCCTTCCGGGCCTCCTCCTCCTCCTCCTCCTGGCCGGCCTGGTACTCCAGCCGGCTCTTGTCCTCCACCTGCGTGCCGCCGGGGAGGTCTGAGCCGCGGCGATTCAAGAGATTCCGCGATCGCGGGGCAGGGGCCGCACGAACGCGGACCTGGACGGGCGCGTCCTTCTCGAACTTTTCGGGCCCCTGCTGCCCCTCCTCGCGCTCGTCCTCGCCGCCCCACAGCCGCTCGTCCACCGTCTCCCCCGCGTCGCCGACGTCGCCCATCTCCTGCGGCAGCCGCTCGCCGTCCTCTTCGCCGTCGGCCTCCTGGTCGGAGCCGTCGTCGGGGGGCACGTCCTCGAGCGCGCCGTCGAAATCCGCCTCCATCTCGACGCCCTTGGCGCCGTCGTCGGGCGGCGGCGCCTCCGCGGCCTGCAAGCACGGGTTCCGGCGGTGTCAGCGGCCAGGCGCCGGGCGTGTCGTGCGCGTATAGTAGTGCAGCCGGGCACGGGCGCCCCGGCGCACGTCGCAGTGCACTGGGTTGCTGTGGGCTGCGAAACGAGGGCGGCGCTCAGCGGGAGGTCACGCCGCCTAGATACCATACAGCCGTCGCGCGTGCGATGCAGGGGGGTGGGCGGGGGGCGGCGGGGGAGCGCGCCTCCTCCTTGGGCGCATCTCGCTGCTTGGCGCCCAGCAGCTGGTCCTCGTCTTCGATCTGGTCGCTGATGTCCTTGGCGCCCTCGCCCTCGCCCAGGCCCTGCCGCCGCCCGGCCTCAGCGCCACAAGCGCGCAGCCCTGACAAGCTGGCAAGCATGGAGGCACAGGTGGGGAAGGCGCACGGTGCCCTCGGCCTCCTTGAACTGGCCCTCCCCGCCGCCGGCGCCGTCCTCCTCGGTCTCCTCGGCGGTGCAAAAGCCCTCCTGCAGCACGCCGGCCAGCACGCTGGTGGCGATGTAGCCCAGCTTGGCGGTCGCGCGGTGCAGCTCCAGCGTCTGCAGCAGCAGGCCGCCCAGCGCGCCGCGCGCCAGCGCCAGCAGCGCACGCAGCTGCTCCAGCCAGCCGGCCGCCTCGCCGGCCACGCCGCCTGCGGGCCCAAAGCCTCAGAGCTCAGGCACTGCTGCTCATGCCATGACACAGTATGGGGGCACAGACTTGCTGCAGCGGGCAGGCTGGGCTGCTGGCAGCCAGTGCAGCAGTTGGGATGCCTCACCGCAGAGGGGCAGGCTGGCCAGCAGCTGGCGCAGCGCGTCCTGCAGGCCTGCGAGCCTGGCAGGGGCCAGCGCGGTCTCCAGGCCGGCCATCAGCTCCAGCACCGGGCGGCCGTCTTCCGCCTCAGCATCTGCTGGGATCCGCCAGTGACAGTCAGGGGGCTGCCAGCGGCATTCTGGCAGCCAGGCTCGCAAGGTCGCAGGTCTGCAGAAGCGCTCACCCTGCGGCTGCTGGGCCTGCTGGCGGGCGCCCTGGGCCCACAGCAGCAGCTTGGACACGGCAGCCTCCAGCAGCTGCGCAGTCTCAGGCTCGGGCGCGGGCTGGCCGTCCTGCTGCGCAGCGAGCGGCGCGGCCACTGCTGCCTCGATCTCCGCCACAGCTGCGGCCCAGCAGGGCGCTGTGTTGGCGTGCACGGGCGCCGCCTGCTGCAGGCCAGCCAGCACAGCCGCCAGCTCCTGCAGCATGACCAACAAGCATTCGGCAGCTGCTCTTCCTGCTGCCAGCGCCAGACAAACAGGCTCAGGAAGGCTGCTCACCTCGCGAGCGGCCAATGCGGCAGCCACTGCGGCAGGCGTGGGCGCCTGCTTTGCACGTACAGCCTCCAGCAGGCCAGAGAGCCGTGCGTGCGCGCTGGCCAGACTGCTCGCTGCCGCCTGCGGGTGCAGGCCGGGCCAGCTCAGAGGCAGCCTGGGCGAGCTTGGCGGAGCCTGGGCTGCGGCAGCAGGCGGCCTAGGAGGGCACCCGGAGGGCGTCGGCTGCAGCCGGCGCGGGCTCAGCGGCTGCCAGAGACTCCAGCAGGCGCACAGTGTCGCCCGTGCCCCTGGCGAGCCGTGCCAGCGTCGCCGCCTGCGCCTGCAGCAGCTGCGAGGCAGCGGCCTGGCAGGCAGACAGACTGGCATCAGTCCAGCGGCTGGCAACTTCCCCCACCATCCATGCTCCCATCCATGCTCCAGACAGAGAGCTGCGGGAGCGTGCGAGGCTGTCGGGCGCTGGGCATGACCGGAGGGGTCACGGCGCCGACGGCGCTGCCCGCGGCGATGGAATCAGCGCCCGGCCGGCGCGCCGGGAAGCCGCTCGTGAGAAGGGGCCTCGACCGGCGGCCGGCGCGGTTGCTCTGCGGCGGTCGCTGTGGGATGTATGCCATGGAAGGAGTGGCACCCCAAGCTGGCGTGCGCACGAGGCGCGGTGGCCCGCCGGTCGCGTGTGCCCTCTCTGACTGCATGCGCGGCACTTGAAACACAAGCGGGGAGGCGCGCCTGGCTCAGGCCCGGCAGGCTGCCGGCCACCGCCGCGCTGGAACCTGCGTCGAACTGCGCCAGCAGGCCGTCCAGCTCGCCCAGGCCGCCCCAGGCGTCGGCGGCGGCCGCCAGCGTGGCACGCTGCCGGCGCTGCAGGTGCAGCAGGTGCTCGCACAGCCGCACCGCCCGCTCGGCCTCCTGGGCGGAGACGTCGGCGTGCGGCTGCTGCGCGGCCTGCGAGCCGGAACGGACGGCGGGTCAGCCGCCAGCCTTCCTACCAAAGAGCTGGGTGGCAGGTGGCGCTGCAGTCATGGCTGTCCTGCATGCTTGCTGCCCACCAGAGATGCTGCGAGGCGGCAAGCGGGGGGAGGCGCGCCTGCCACAGGCGCTGCAGGCGGGCCATGCTGCGCAGGTGGTACGCGCGCGCCTTGGCCCAGGCGGCTCGCGCGCCCGGGCTGGCCGGCTGGGCCTGCTCCAGCAGGCAAGCCAGCGCGCTGCCGGGGCCCTCCTGCGCCAGGAGGGAGCTGCTCAGGAGCGGGCAGGCGGCAGGCCGGGGCTGAGGGGGAGGGGAGACGCGCGCGCGGGCTCAGGTTATGGGTGGTGAAAGTTTGTCCTCACGGCTTTGTGGGGTTGGTAATCCCGCCGATAGGCCGAACGAGACAGGCATCATCGCCCGCGCTCCGGGTGTGCTGCCGGCCTTGCCCTGGCCCCTCTACGGAGCAGGCTGGCCGGGGAGGGAGGGGAGGGAGGGGGGCGCGCCTGCTGGAACCAGGCGGCCGCTGCCCGCTCCTCCGGCGGCACCGCGCCCCGCCGGTGGCTGACGCCCGCCGCGCTCAGCGCCTTGAGGAAGTCGACCAGCGCCTTCTTCTTGCGCGGCCGCGCGCCCTTGCCGGTCAGCGCCCGCAGCTCGCCGCAGCGCGCCGCCGCCTCGCCGGCCAGCGAGTCCAGCCGGGCCGCGCCTGCACAGCACCGGCAGGACTGCGTTCGGAGGGGCCAGGCAGCTCTCCGCGGCTGTCAGGTGCGCGTGAGGCCTGCAGGGGCGCGCCTGCCAGGTGTGGTGCCGCAGCGCCGGTGGCGGCCGGCGCCAGCACGGAGCCGAGGCGGGCCGTCAGCTGCGGCATGCGCGTCCGCAGCTGCCCGCTCTCGAGCGGCGGCGCCAGGGCGGACGGCTGGCCGTCGCACGCGCGCTGCCGCGCCTCGGCGCACAGCTCGCTCCACGCCTGCTGCGCCGCCTGCACAGGCCGGCCAGTCAGCCCACAAGCTCGGCACCGAGCACAGCAGCTGCTGCGGGCTGTACCCAAGGTAAAGGCTCTCACTTGGCCGGCCAGCTCGCAACAAGGCAGCGGGCTGTCCGCATGCGGCAGAAGGGGCAGGGGCACGCGCCTGCTCCTGCCAGCCGGGCGGCGGTGGCGGCGGCGCCTTCCGTTTCGTCTGCTTGGCTCCGGGCGCGGCTGCCTCCAGGTCCGGGTCTGCCAGCTCGGCCAGGCCGCCGCCCGCCGCCGCGGCCGCGAGCGCGCCTGCGGCCGGCGCCGCCAGCGCGGCCCTCGCGTCCCGCACGAACTTGTGCAGCTGGCGCTGCGACTTGTCGGCGGCCTCGCGCTGCGCGTAGTGCCCGCGGTCCTCCCACTTGGCCAGCTTGACAAAGTCCTGCACCCGGGCGGTCGCCGCCGGTCAGGAGGGGAGGCAGAAGGGGGGGAAGTGTCGGAAGGCTCATGAAGCGCGGCCGCACGGCAGGCAGCGGGCTCGCTTCTCCGCCTCCCGGGCTCGCTCTCGGCACCCATCCCTTTCCTGCTCGGCCATCGCCCAGCCTACAGGATTTTGAGAATGCCTGGCCCGGCCCAGGCGGCAGCAGCAGCAGCCAGCACAGCCGCCCCCCTGCCTGTGGCTGACGCTGGCCTGCAAGGCTGCTGCAGCACTGGCCGGGCGACTCTCGGGGACATGGGCGGCCTGCCTGCAGGTGCTTTTCGACCGGTGCCAGCGCCGCCCCGGCCGCCCGCTGCACCGCCGCCTCGTACTGCCCGTAGAACTCGGCCACGTTGAGCACCAGCACCGCGGCCGGGCGGTGCCGCCCGCCCAGCGCGGCCAGGTGCGCCCTGCGCGGCACGCATGCCGGCTCGCATCAGCCAGCATGGCCTCAGGGCAGCAAGCGCTCGCGGGCATGCCCAGTCCCCGCAATGGTCAGCAGAAGCACCGCACGTCGCCGCTGCATGCAGGCGCGGTGGCCGCTGGCTCGGGTGTTTAAGCAAAGCCACTCGCTGCCACTGGCTGCCTGGGGGGCACGTGCACACGTCAACGGGCAGGGGCCGAGGGGAAGGGCGCACCCGAAAGCGCGCAGCATGGCCAGGCGGCGCGCAAACTCGCCCAGCGGGGCGGTCTGCAGGAACTGCTCGAGCGTGGCGGCCGCCTGCGCGGGCTGCGGCGCGTCGCCCGCCGGCGCCAGCAGCAGGCGCAGCAGGTGGAACCAGGAGGCGTGTGCGCCTGCAGCCAGGCCGGGCGGGCGCAAGTCAGACGGACCCCAGGCTGCCCATGCAGGGGTCGGGCCGCAGACGCTTCAAGCTGAGGCAGCACCGCGAGTGAAAGGCTGGGTGCCGGGCAAGGCAATCCCTTGGCTGCTTGCGGCTTTCGGACCCACCGGCGGGTGGCCATGCGTCCTCCCGCCAAGTCTCGCAATCCCGGCTCTCAACCATGACAGGCAGTGACACGGCAACGTGGGGAGGCTGAGGGGGCGCGCCTGCCGCCGCCTGCGCCAGCACGCGCTCCAGCAGGCAGCGCCAGCCGGCCAGCTCGAGGCGGCGCCAGCGGCGGGCCAGGCGCAGCAGCGTGTCCAGCTGCGGGCCCATGCTGACGTGCTTGGCGGCGCTCTGCTCCCAGACCTGCCCTCGCGAGATGAGCAGCTCCACGCCCACCATGGCTGCCTTGACGGGCGCCCGCAGCGGCAGCTCTGCACCCAGCAGCCCCCCGGGAGTCAGCTGCTACTGCCAAGAGGCAGCCGTCTCACAGCGCAGGCAGCCACGCTGCCGGCCTCCGCGGCGGCAGCACCAAACTCTTGCGCCTGGTTGTTTCGCAGCCTCTGCAGGCGCTGGAGGCTCGAGCAGAGGAGAGGGCCGCACCCAGCAGGCGGTCGCAGAGCGCGGCCAGCTGCTCCAGCAGCGGGTTCTCGGGCCACTCCTCCAGCAGCTCCCGGATGCGTGCGGCCGCGCCCGCCACCGGCTCCCGCAGCAGCCGCAGCTCAGCCGGGCACGGCTGCTGCACGTCCAGCCGCTTCTCGTCCGCGGGCACGGCGGCCAGGCGAGATGCCTCCAGGGCCAGGCGCAGCACATGCGCGGGCGCCAGCGCGGTGTCGACGGCGGCCGGCAGCGGCTGGTGCGCCTCGAGCAGGGCGCCCGCGCATGCGTAGCCGGCCTCGAAATCGGCCTGCCAAGGCTGTGGAGAGCCGCTGGCAAAGGCGCTGCACACGGCACGGCTGTCGGGTCAGCAGTTTGCCAGCTACTGGGGCCAGGAAGGGCGCAAGGCGAGTGAATGCGGGATGCGTCAAGCACTGGCGGGCATGGCTCTGGTGGGCCGCAGGAAGAGGCGCGCACCGGCAGTGCATCTCTACCAGCTCGTCCAGCAGCTCGCCACGCAGCAGCGACTGTCCCGCGGCGCTCGCCGCCTCGCGCTCGCCGGGCGGCGGAGGCTCGGGCGCGTCGTCCATCGCGTCCGCGTCCGGCAGGCGCTCGAACTCGGCGAACGCGGCGGCGTGGTCGGGGAAGAGCTCTTGGTACTCTGCCTCCGCCTCTTCCTGCGAGTCGCGCATCGCGCGCTCGGGATCGGTGAAGAAAAGTGTGATCGGGCGCGACGTTGCGCAAAACGCGAAGCCCGCGCACCTCTTCGGTGCGGATGCGCGTCTCGCGCGTCTTGAACAGGCGCGCTTCCTCCTCCGCGCGCGCCGCCTCGGCCGCGCGGAGCGCCTCCCACGCGTCCAGCAGCGCGCGCAGCAGCGGGCCCGCGGCAGCGGCCGCCGCAGCCGGCGTCGCGCCGCCGTCCAACGCGCGCTGCAGCAGCAGCTCGAGCGCCCGCAAACGCGCCTCGAGCGCGACCGGGCCGGCCGCGGATGGCGGCGCCTTGCGCGTCGC
>BHFV01000178.1:0-42851 GCA_003568905.1 Trebouxiophyceae sp. KSI-1
ATTCACAGCCTAATAATCCTAACATCAAAGTTTCAGGGTTTTTTGGTGGCCACCTTAGCAGCGCGCAGCTCGCCGACTGCGGCCGGGGTCGTCAACAACGGGGGTCGTCACAACAGCGTGCTGCAGCTCGCGCCAGCGTTGCAACAATGCGCTTAAAGACCGGAATTCGTTAAGGACCGTTAGGCAGCGGCAGCGGCGGCGTTGCTGCAACGCCAGCTGGCTGACAGTACTACACGGTGCCCCGCAAGCACCTCATCAGACACTGCCTTAGCCTACCATAATCAGCATCAGCTGCTGCTGAGATGCGGGGGAAATAGATTTTACATGCTGCCCAATGCTGCCTCCTGCAGCATTGCATGCACCTGTCAGCGCCGCCAGTGGCGGCAGCAGCAGACAGTGGCGAGTCCAAGTGTCTATTAGGAGCTTGCAAGTTGCGCAACCGCTAGCAACTGCGCTAGCAACAGCGTGCTGCATAATCCATGCCTGCTGCCTGTCGCTACTGCTGCGGGTGACAACCTGTAGAAGTAGAAGTGCCTGCTACTACTACCAGCCATTCTGGTCATGCCAGCAACAATGCTAGAGCATCGTGGCTAGTGATTCTCCTCTTGCTGCTGCCTTGCCAGCAACCTGTGTAATGATCTTACCGGCCCTTTGGACGCTTGCACATCGTTCACCAAGGCAAAGCCGGCTGTAAGGCAGATTTCTCAAAATTACTCAAAATTCCAGCAGCACACCCAGAAGCACTACCAGCAGGACATTGCAGGACCATCGAATTAAATCCAATATCACCAAGGCGCCAGCTGCCTGTAAAGGTCGACATACTCGCCAGCGGCCACCTCCCAGGAGGAGTTGTGGCGCATGTTCTTCTGCACAAGCTGGCGCCACCACTCCTTGTCACTCGAGTACCGGTCCAGGGCCCGCGTGAGCGCGCCGTCCATCGACCAGCCGTCCACGCCGTCAAACACAAAGCCGTTGCCGCTCTCTGCAGCAGGAACATATCCAGCCAGTGAGCAGAAGGATTTGAAATCATATAAAAACAGGCAGATCCTGCAGCAGGCACTACTTTTGGGAGCGCACCTTCGTCTGCGTCTGCATCTGTCACCGTGTCGGCCAGGCCGCCCGTCCGCCTCACGACCGGCACGGCGCCGTACCGCATCCCGACGAGCTGCGTGAGGCCTGTGCGGGCCAAAGCAGCAATCAACTCCCAGCCCGTACGCCAGCAGCAGGCAACAACCAAAGCTGGGTTGCTGCTGAGGCGTGCAGCGCAGCGCACCGCACGGCTCAAAGAGGCTGGGCACGAGGATGATGTCGGCCGCGGCGTAAATCATGTGCGCCAGCCTGTCGCTGTACATGATCATGAGCCGGACGTTGGGGTTGCCGCGAAAGTCGCCGTCTGCCATGCCGCGGATGTCGCCATCAGCGTGGCCGGAGCCCAGCAGCACAAACTGGCCGCCCAGCTCGGCCGTCTTGTACACGCCGTGCTTGATCAGGTGGATGCCCTGCAAGCGCTGGGCGCACGTCAGCCTCATGGGCAACCACCAGCAGGCAGCACTGAGCGGGAGGCTGCGGGACGCGCAGCCAGGAGACACGCCTTTTGCGGCACCAGACGCGTGATGACGGCCACCATCGGCTTGTCTGCGCTCTCCTCCATGCGCAGCGCCCGCTGCAGGTACCTGGCAACCAGCAGAAAGCTGGCTTCAGAGGGCTCAGAGCTTGGATGAAGGCACGGATTATCAAAAGGCGGTGGGCTCACCGCTTGCAGAGCGCCTTGCCACCGAGCATGTCGTGGTCGAACGGCGCAGGCAGCGTGTGGTCGGCCAGCGGGTCCCACAGCCCCGTGTCGATGCCGTTCAGGATACCCTGCCCGCACCGGCTACATAACTGAATCCCCTCTGGGCAGAGGCGTGGCTTTCAAGGTGCCAGCCTGCTGACGGGGGCTGAACTCCTCACCCTGAACTTGGCGCGCACGTCCGGGCGGGCAAACGTAGACTTGAGCCAGCCTGCGGCGCCGCCCTCAACTGCCTCCAGTGCATAAGTGGGCGAGACGGTGGTGACCGCGTTCGAGTACACGATGCCGCCCTGGCGGTGGCGGCAGGCTGATCAGCAAAATAGGGCACAAGGAAAAACTAGGAGAAACAGTGAGTCCCACGCAAGCCGAGCGGGCACGCGCCTTCATCAGGCAGAGCCGCTCAGGGTTGTGCCCGATCGTCCGCTCGTCCAGCGCCCTCCCGACATCTGCAAAGACCTCGCCCGGCACGCCTGCGGCATCACCAGGAACCTCTCCAGCCAGAACCCAGGTCAGGGCGGGATGCTGACGCGCAGGCAAGAAGGGCGGCGCACCGGTGACGGCAAACTCGTCCTGGCGGCACTCGCCCTGCGAGTCCAGGTTGTGGATGGTGAACACGATACGCGCGCCGTCCAGGCCGTTGTGGTAGTACTTTTCCCAGTACAGCATCGGCACTGCCGCTGTCTGCCACTCGTGCGCATGGATGATGTGCGGCTGCCTGCCCGTCACCTTGAGCAGCTCCAAGCCGGCCCTGTGCCGTGCACAGGTCAGTCGCCAGCAGGCGGGCACCGCTGCCATCGAGCAATGCGCTCGAGGGGCGCAGGGTGCTCGCCTGGAGAAGTAGAGGTAGGCCTCCGTCTCGTTGTACGAGCCCGCATAGACGCGGCCGCCCTGGAAGATGTTGGTCTGCCCCCAGTCAGGGCGGAGCAGCAGCACGGGGATGCCCTCGATCCGCCCACTGAAGGCTGAGGTGCGCAGCGAGCCCATGCGCATCTGCCCGTCAAAGTGCGTGCCCTGCGCGTGGCCAGCCGCCTTCAGTGAGCGCTTTGGTCCCAGCTGCGCCCCTCGCCAGGTCAGGGGCCAAGCACACTAACCTTTGGAACGTCAAAGTCAGTGATGTGCTCCAGATCATCGATGTGCGCCTCGGTCAGGAACTGGTAGAAGGGCAGGATGACCTCCACGTCGTGGCCGCGCTCCAGGCAGGCACGTGCCAGGCCCGTCACCACGTCGCCCAAGCCGCCGACCTGCCGGCCACACAGCAACAGTCGCTTCGCAGCCAAACGCATTCAAAAAGAGCTGGCAGGGACAAAGCGGGGGAAGGGCAGCCGCCTTGCCTTTGCGACTGGCGCAAATTCTGCCGAGATGTGGACCACGTAAAATGTCTGCGGGTCGGTCACCCGAGCCTGCCTGCCCCTGCGTCCGCCTGCCGTGCATCGAGTTTTGTCTGAGCTTCAGCTGCCTTCAATGCGCACCTCAGCATCAGCACTCAGCCGCAAGTGGAAAGGCAGCACCTTCCCAGGGCGTCCGCCGAGGCTCTCGCTCCCAGGCGCACTGCTCCTCGTCGGTGGGCCAGATGATCTCCGCCTCCAGGTCCGCCACGTCAACGCTAGGCGGCGCTGCCGCTGCCGTTGCCTCTTTGCCTTCCTCGTCAGCGTTGTTTGCCGGTTCTGCTGGGGCAGGCAGCTCAAAGGTCACCTGCGCATGCCGCGCAAATCACTCAGACCAGGCGGCAGCCAACCAGAGCAGCAGCCTGGTCCGCAAGCTGCGCTTTGGAGCTTCCCGCACCCGGTCGGGTGAGACTTGCTGCCACTTGGCCAGCTCGGCCCGCAGAGCTTCGTTCTCGCGCTGCAGCTGGGCGACCTGCTCGGGCTCCAGCCGCGGCTGCAGCTGCCGGTTAGCGGTGGCAGGCAGCTGGCTCAGCAGTCGAAGCGCCTTGCCAAAGGTGCGAGCCACCTGCGCGCGCAGCGCCCGCGCGCTCAGACCGCGCAGCACTAGGTCGCATGTGTGGCCAGGCACAAGGCGCCCCCAGAAGGGGACAGCCTCGCGGGCCCAGGTCCGTTCTGTCCATACGATCACCTGCGTGTTCCGCAGTAGGTCGCCGCCACCCAGCTTGGCGTGCGGCTGCGCGGCACGCAGCGGCCGCGGGCCGGACATGTCCAGCCGCATCGGCGAAGCGGACGAGACTTCTCGCGCCACACTGTGCCCGTCTTCACATCCGCCACTCTGTGCTACTCCGATCGCCGGGGGCACTTTTTTGGCGGACGTTGTGGTGCAGCCCTAGACCGAGGCGCGCCTTATTCTACAAACACAAATGCTTGACGCAGTCAGGGAGGTGTCAACGCGCCTGTCCGCCCTGCTTGCGGCGGCAGCCGACTTCGAAGCTCGCCACCCTGCCGTGCAGGGCGTCGCCAAGTTCCGGCGCCGCGTCCAGAGGGAGCTGTCGGCTGCATCCCGGCTCTGCAGTGAGTTGGGCGAGCACAGTCGGGATGCGAACTACCGCCTGCAGGGACTTCGCAACAACCTGCGCGGGCTGGCAGCCGAGCTGGCCGTCGCCAGCACAGCACCAGCCGTGGTGGCCATCGGCCATGTGTTTCACACCAACCGCCGCCAGGCGAGCAGCGCAGCTCCAGGTTCGTCCGCGCTAGCTTCGTGTCCTCGTCTTGCGCGTCTGCAGCTCGCCCATCACAGGTCACGCTTCAATTTGTGGTGCCCACACAAGTGGCCGAGGACCCAAACAAGCGTACTGCAAGCAGGTGGCGGCGGGCAGGGGAACAAGAGCGTCGAGATCGACGTCGTCGCACAGCACGGCTCGCTGTGGATAGAAGTGAAGGACGTCGAGGCTTTTGGCACTGGGAGCTCGCGATGGTTAGGAAGGCAGGGTGGGCGAGGCGGGGCAGGCGCGCTGCTGGCAGTCTCCATTCTGCGACTCAGTTCCTGCGAGCAAACACCCAGGCACTGCAGCTGCCACCCCGCAGGCATCCGACAACAGGCTCTGCTGCAGCTGGAAGCGGCAAGTGCAGCTCACAACTGGCGAAGGTGGCAGCCGCCAAAGCTCCTGTACCACTTTCCGACAGGAGGAGGCGTGGATGCAAACATTTCTGAGAGCCTTGCGGCGCTAGGCGTGGTCGTGACTGGCCCCGGGCCCCTGCGACTCCACGACCTGCCAGAGCCGCCGCCTAGCCCTTCGCGAACGAACCTGGACGTGACCGCTCTGTGCGCCCTCTGTTCTGAGGTGTGCCACAGCCCGGAAGATGCCGCAGTCATTGCCTGGGCCTCCAAAGTGCATCACTGGCAGGTAAGGTACTCCGGAGCAGCGTGGCGCAAGCGGAGCCCTCGCAAGCTGGCGCACACACAGATGGCCAGCACAGTGCTGCTGCTGCAGGAGTGCCTGGACGCCGAGAGGGCAGAGCCGCTGCTACCAATGCTGCTGCCTTTCCTAGGGGCCGACCGGACGGTGCACGCTGCCGAGTCGGTGGTGGACCAATTTGAATTGCTGCTGCAGCAGTTTGGCGGCCCGTGCGAGCAGCAGCGGTGGGCCGAGCTCAAGCGCCGCTTGGAGGTGGTGCAGCTGCAGACGCTGCAAGGCGGTGTTGCAGCGCTGGAAATGCTGGAGGCCGTGCAGGGGATGTCTGCGGTGTGCCCCTGACGATGACCTTTCAGGAGGACCAGCAGGCCGTCCCTGGGCATTCAACACCAGCTGCGTCTGTGCGCTGCAGGGGCAGCGTGCCATGTTTGCCACAGGAGAAGCCCTCCGGGCTGTCACCCTCACGGCCAACTCACGAGCAGTGCGCGCTGCGGCCGCTGTGGACGTCTTTCTGGAGACGGTCACGCACCGGGCGGTGTGGCTGACAGGGCAGTAGGGCGATCTTGTCAATGTAACTGCCCTCCTTGGCACACTCTACTGCCAGCAGCGGCGCATTGGGCCCACCCTGGGCATCCGCAGCATGCATTTCACAGACCAACTCACACACATGAAAACGTTTTGGGCAATGCCGCATGGAGGGCGTGCTGAGTGAGGAGCAGCTGACGGCTGAAGATCTCCTGGCGCTAGACGCTCTTGTCGCTGACGCCGAGATGCAGAGCCAAGGCCTGTCACTGACCGGTCCCGCCTGCTCGACCGGCGCCTTGCGGGGTCGTGGGCGACAACCCGAACGTGCGTCCGTCAACGGCGCAACAGCTCGACGGCCGGACCACGTGCGCTCCCTGATGGCAGCCTGCATCCGCTCTGCTCCCAGCTTGCATCGAAATCCTGAAATCACTGAAGAACCAGGCTCCGAAACTCCGATGCGCACGCTGATTCAGACCCCATGCTGCAGGCCGCGCCTGTGGTGGACCTCGAGGATGTTGGCCTGGTCAAGGACCGGCGCCCAGCCCGGCGCCGAGGCCTCTATGTCACAGACATCAGCTCGTCAGAGTGGTGCCAGCAGAAGGTCGCCTTTTCACTGAGCAGCAAAGTCAAGGTAGCCGAAGACCATCCATGCGCAGCAGCTTCTTTCCCGCTTTGCTGTTGCGTGTGCCGACCTGACACGCGGGCTGTGTCCAGGAGCACACGCCAGCGATGGTTGCCGGCCGCGAGAAGCATGCTGAGCTGGAGGCAGAGACAGCGCTAGAGAGTGTGGAGGTTCGCGCGGCGAGCAGGGAGGACCGCTTTGCCATTTACATGCTCAACACTTTGCAGGGCCTGCGGCAGCTCTTGTGCGAAGGTCTCACGCGGGAGCTGTCCATCTGTGGCGTTCTTCAGGCAATCACGCCCCCTTTCATCTTGAGCACATGGCCGGGCAAGGGGCCGGCTTGACATGCTGCTTGTCTTGCGCAGGGCTGCTGGGTCCGGGGCGTGGTCGACCAGCTGGAGCTTGATGACGATGGTGTGTGCATAGTGGAGCATAAGACGCGCTTCCAGCCGTCCCTCCCGTCCATGTGCCAGAAGCGCACAACTGCGTTGCAACTGATGCTATACAGGTCGGCTCTTTCCTTCTATTTACTGCCTCGCCGCCTCGGTGGAGCACCCTGCCTGCTCAGCTGGGTCTTGCTGGCAGTGCAGGCGTCTACTCAGCCAGCTGCAGCACACATTTGCTCCTTCAAATACGGCCAGCACCTTTGAGGCGTGGGAGCTGGCGCCAGACCGGGAGCTGAGCGCAGACATCCAGGCGCATGCCATCGCCTGCGGCGCTGCTGCCGCCGACCTTGCGGGCGTGGCAGCTCGGCTGCACGACACCAGCTGCGCGCTGCCGTCCTGCAGCGAGGTCATGCGTGTCAATTACATCTGGCAGGGCGACGGCCAGCTCCTGGAGGCGGAGGAGGTGCGGTACAACGAGGACGCCTTGGAGGCGGCACTCGCCCGGCACCTGGGTTTCTGGACGGGCGCAACGCCGCCGGAAAAGGTGCCAGCGCACGAGGCGTGGAAGTGCAACACGTGCACATTCCGAGGAAAATGCTGGCCCGGCCGGGTGCGGCAGGTTGCCTGGCAGCACTGATGCTTGATTAGGGTGCCTTCTGATTAGGGCGCCTTCAATTTCGTCGTGTCTGCAGTTCTCTTGTGCTTTTGCCATCGACCTCCTGACTAGTGACCAGCTTTTACTAGAAAAAAGATGTAATGCGGTCCACCTAGCGCTGCCGAGGCCTCCATCCAGCTGCAATGCATCGAACTGGGCAAAGGGAGGCTGAGCAAGGCAGAGTGATCGTCCACTTTGACGCAGACGCATTCTACGCGCAGTGCGAGGAGATCCGAGACCCGTCGCTGAAGACCCGGCCGCTGGGTCGGTTCCTTTAGACATCTGAGGCGGAATCGACGCCATCAAAATAACTACTGAGCCTCTGCACGGTGTGATGGAAACGCAGGCATCACTCAGAAGTATCTCATCGTGACCAGCAACTACCATGCGCGCCAACGCGGCGTGGGCAAGCTGATGAGCATCAAGGAGGCCCAGCAGCTGTGCCCCGACTTGGTGCTCATCAGCGGTGAAGACTTGACGCCGTACCGGTAGCGGCAAAGCTCTCCTTTCAGTGAGCAATGAGACTGAACAGCAGGGTGGCATTGAGAGACATGGAACTCCCCGGCCGGTGTGCAGGCAGGCAAGCAAGCGCGTGCTCGCCGTTCTGCAGCGTTTCGGGGTCGCAGAGAAGCTTGGCATGGACGAGGTTGTCGTGGATGGTAAGCTGCCTCTCCTTGACCGCAGCCTTCTAGCAGCGGTGGCCCGCCGGGTGAGCAGGCTGTGCTGCTCGGCGCAGTCACGGAGGAGGTCAAGAGCCGCATCGCTCTGGGCTCAGCAGTCGCCTCCTGGAACGGACACGTGCACCACAGCCAGGTAAGCGTCTATGTTTGCTCCTGCCTGCCGGCAACTGAGAAATTGCCAGCAGCCCAGCAGCCTGCGCATTGTTGCAGGTCGGAGTTGTGCAGGAGAACCGGCACCGCGTCATGGACCTGAGAGCAAGCGCTGCCGCGCCTGCGGCGGAGCACCAGGCGAGGCAGCAGCCGGAGCTCATCGCCGAACCCTGGCAGCTGCAGCTGATGGTCGGTAGCCAGATAGCTGCGGAGGCGCGTGCAGCGCTCAAGGTCTGCAGCATGTCCACCGGGCATGCTTCTGTGATGAGCCTATTCATCCCACCAGCCCAACATGCAGTGCTGCATTGCCAGGCGGAGGCGGGCTTCCGCTCCTCGGCTGGCATCAGTGTCAACCGCATGCTGGCCAAGCTCAGCAGTGGCCTCCATAAACCGGATGACCAGACTGTGCTGCCGCCGACTGAGGCGGCCGCCTTTGTGGCACCGCTGCCCCTGAGGGCTATCCCGGGCGTGGGCTCCAAGCTTGGTGCGCTTGCTCTGCGGCGGCACAATGAGACCTGTCTTGCAAAAACCCACCTCGAACGCCTGGCCACCTGCTGATTCGCCCTGTTCAAGCAGATGGAGAGCTGAAACAGCTGGGCCTGGAGCTCGTCGAGCAGCTGCAGCCGTGGAGCCAGCAGTCGCTAGTGCAAAGGTTTGGCGAGCGCATTGGCACCTTTCTGTACCTGGCGTGCCGCGGCCTGGTGAGGGCCTGGGGCTGCTGGTGCAAGACCCCCTCTGGGGTGACTCGTATTCGGCCAGCCATGCTTATTGAATTCACATTGCAACTTTCTGCAGGACCCCACACCTGTCAAGGCGAAACAGCCCAGCAAGGCAGTGACGGTGGAGGACTCGTTCAAGAGTTGCACCTCGCCAGAGGCAGTGCGCCACGTGCTGCAGATCCTGGCGCCCGACCTGCTGGCCAGGCTGCGCGAGGAGTACGAGGTCAGGAGTTTTATCTAGGGGCTGCAAGCTGCTCCCATGCACCTGGGCGCCTGCTCAATGATGCTTTACTGGGCTGCTGCTTCTTCTGCAGGACGGCGCCCGCCGCCCCAAGACGCTCACCCTCAAGTGGCGGCACCGTGACAACGGCTGGTCGCGCACCTCTGCGTCCTGCCCCATGCCGGCTGCGGTCCAGGTGTGCCTCGGCCGCAGCTTTGGGAGCTGCATGTTTCGGGGCAAAAGGAGACCGATTGACAGGCCGCCCCGGCGCAGGTTATTCGAGCTCCCAAATTAGAAGAAGTGGAGGCA
Organism: Trebouxiophyceae sp. KSI-1; assembly: GCA_003568905.1. Lineage (NCBI taxonomy): Eukaryota > Viridiplantae > Chlorophyta > Trebouxiophyceae > Trebouxiophyceae sp. KSI-1. Next base: position 9,357 of record BHFV01000178.1, read on the forward strand.
GTCGTGCAGGCAGCGATGGCGCTTTTTCTCAACAAGGTGTCTGGCTCATTTGTGCTGACCCTGCTCAACTTGGGCGCCACAAACTTTGTGGCCGTGGAGGCAGGGGCCAGCGGCGGGCTGCCGCCCGTCTTTGCCCGCCTCCTGGGCAAGCGGGGCATGCCAACGGCGGCAGAGCAGCCGGCTGTTCAGCACGCCGGTGCGCCTGCGCAGCAACCATGTTTCTTGTCGCACCCGGCTGCACCAGGCACGGACAGACTGGAGCCTTGCGTTTTGCAGGCGGCGCGCGTGCAGCGAATGTGCTCACGCACTCGAGGCGTGACTACGGATCCGCGCCGGCCGGCGCACCGATCAGCAAAACAGAGGAGCGTCGCCTGCGGGAGCTCAGCGCTGCGGCGCCTGCGGCACAGGCTGATGCAGAGCATGAGCCACGAGACTGCTGGGAGTCTGCTGATGACGTGCTGGACGGCTGCGAGCAGAGAGAGGCGACGCCAGTGCCGTCTTGTTTTGCAAGCGCTGGCGACGACGCTGGGCAGCTCAGCGTGGCGGTGAGGTGAGATTGATCACTTGCTACTTTGCATCAAATGCTGGGCGCTGATGCCTTGAGCAGGCCTCTGCCCCATGCAGGTGTGTGAGCGGCGGCGGTCCAGGTCCTGGCGAAGGGCAGCTGCCAGGCGCTGGGCCTACGGCAGCTCGGGCAGAGTGCAGCACAGTATTGGCGCCGGTCAGTCCTCGATGCTGGCTTTGCGCTTACCTGGTTCACATCTGCTGGCACGTGGTGGCCAACATTCGACTGCTGTGCAGGCCACGACCCACAACGCACACGCACGGCCGCCGCCCAGTGCCGTCACATCCAAGGTGGACCGGACGCGAGAAGAGCTCCTGGCGCTGAGGGCGCTGCTGAGCGCCGGCAGCGACTGCGTGGAGACGGACGGGGACATGCGCCTGGCACGCCGGTTGCAGGCTGAAGAGCTGGGCCTCGAAAAGCAGGCAGCCACTGCTGCGAAACGCCGGACAGTCGGCACGCTGGATGCCTATTTCAGCAAGCGGCGGGCCAAGTAAACTGCTTGATTTGCCGTGCTCGCCGCGTCTGAGCCTGCATGTGGGGCATGGGCTGTCCACAGCCTGCCCTAGGCTACTTTACCTCCATTAAGCAGGCAAGAAACAGACTTCTCCTGTTGAATCAAGGCAGGAACGTCGTTTGCGGAGCATGTGGGCCTCCAAGCTGTCGGCCCGCGGGCTGGGGCGGCAGCCCCAGGGGCCGATCCCCCCTGTTGGCAGCACCACCCGCCCGCTCTGCCGCGCGCCGAGCCGGCCGGCTTGGACGACCCGAACCAGCACGCAGCACGCAGTTCCCGCTGGCCTGACCCAAAGATGTCGGCGGCAGGTGCAGCAAGCGTCCACCTCCGCGCCTGGCCATGGCGCCCAGGTTCCAGACAGCGTTCGCAGGCAGTCTGTGCTGGCTTGAGATGTGATCTGAAGTACTGTCCGCGCGCACTGCAGGACGTGGCTGTCGCTGCGGCGCGGGAGGAGCCGACGGCTCTGGAATCGCCGGTTCCAGTGTCAGATGTGGCCCGCAGAGCGCTGGACAGCGCGGCCAAGGCGACGCGTCAAGTCGGCTGGCTCAGCTTTTGGGTGCAGTTGTCGCTGTCGATCGTCTCAGCCATCATCCTGCTCTTCTCTGTCGCTTTCACCTCCCAGGTGCATCTCCGGTTGTCCGACCAGCCCTTGGCAGCCAGGCACTCGATGGATGATTGTTGCACCAGTGCTCTGATCGCATGGACTGCCGACGCAGAACGGGCCGGGCATCTCGCTCTACCTGACGCTGTTCGGCATTGTGGCTGGCTTTCTGAGCACGTTCTGGGCGTACGGCTTCACGCGGCTGTCCAGGCGGCTCAAGGGCTACGCGCAGGTGTGGCCACATGAAAAGGCTGGTGGCGCAGCACGCCCGCAGGCCACGGGCCGGGTGCTGACTCACCTCTCTGGGCACAGGCCGGGCCGCAGGCCAACATCCCCCGCATCCGCAAGAAGGATGTGCTGACCAAGCTGGAACAGGGCTGCTACATCAACATCGCGGGCATGGTGGCCACGCTGCTGGGCCTGCAGGCGACGGTCGGGTTGCTGGTGGCCAAAACGCTGACCAACGCGACCGCCAACCCCTTCCTCTCGGGCGGTGCCGGCTCTTACAACCCGGTGCTGGCGCTGGACGTCTTCCTGGTGCAGGCATGACTCCCTGACGGTCTCTCACACCCTCACTTAGCGTGCAAGCAGCTCCCCGCTGAGCGGCCGCACTCGCTGTGCAGGCGTCGACCAACACGCTGCTGTCGCATTTCACTTCGCTGCTGGCCTGCCTGTGGCTCATCCGCGTTGTCGGCCGCAACTCGGCGACGCCAGCTGGCGGCATGGTGCCTGCCAAGGCTTGACACGGGGTCAGAGGACCTGGAGCGCGGCGAGGCAGAGCGTAGGTAGGCGTGTGTCTTGGCGGGCATTCGGGCGCAGCAGGCAGTGGCTGCCGGTATGTCATGGTGACTTTGAGCGGACGTGCGTGTGTGTGAGACAGCGAAGGGCGGCCTGGCGCTCTGATGTTACACGTTGACCTGGACAAGACTTGCCCAGCCAAGCCTGCTACCGCGGTGCGCCGGCCGCCGAGATGGGCTCCTGTGAGGCCTGCTGCCGCTTGGCATCCTTCTTCTCCTTCTTGGCCGCGCGGCGAGCAGCTTTCTCCTCCTCGGTCTCGTTCTGCGTGCGGCCAGACTGGCTGCTGTCAGCTGCGCAGCACCCGGGCCAGCATCGCGGCATGCCTTGGGCAGGCAGGAGCAGCGGCGAGCCTTCTTCCGCTCCTCCTTGGCCAGCCGCTTGCGCTCCACATCCAGCCCTCCAGCCTGGGCACTCGCGGCCGGCTGAGTCGAAGGCGGGCCAACGGCAGGGCTGCCTCCCCCAACCTTGATCTTCAGGCGCAGTGGGTTTGCGCCGCTTGCCCCCTGCTGCGCACGCCAAGTGGCACCTCAGTTGCAGCTGCTGCCCTCCCTTGTGCTGACAGGCTGCCGCTGCTGGCCGGGCGGTCTGCCGGCAGGAGCTGTTGCACAGGAAATGCCCACCTGCCCAGACGCCCTGCCGGCAGTCGGCGCTGGCGATGGCTGGGCGGCTGGCTGCGGCCGCGGCGGCTTGATGCTGAGCTTCAGCTTGGGCAGCTCCGCCTGATTCTGTGGAGACGCTGTGGCCTGCGCGGGGGGCGGGGCCGACATGGGGGCGCCGGCCGCCTCGCGTTTGCGCTTGGGCGCCCGCGGGGGCTGGGCCGCCTTGCTGCCGCCGCTCTGCACCTCTGCCTTGGTCTGCAGGCCCAGCTGTGTGTGAGGCTATCTCAATGAGGAATTGAACATAATGCAAGCGCACAGGAGCAGACACACCCACCGCTGTGCCGAAAAAGGTGAGCCGCTCGGGCGGCGCCTCCTGCGGCTGCGGTGGGGGCGCAGCTGCGGCGGGCGCGTCCGGCTTTTTGCCGCCCAGCGACAGCTTGATGCTCAGACCGCCCGCCTTGCGGGGCGCAGCCGGGGCGCCAGCCGTCGCGGCTGGTGCCGCGCTCGCGGCCTGCGGTGCAGCGCGCCGCGTGAGCAGCCTGTCCCAGAGGGTGCCGACCAAGCAGCCACTCCTAGTGCGGCCGAAGGCCAGCCCGCCCAAACAGCGTGCCTGCGCCTGGCCCCCTGGCGGCGGAGACTTGGCTGTGGCGGCGGCCGCCTTGGCTTTGCCCCTGGGCTGCGGCGGCGCCGACATGATGGCCACCACGTCCTGCAGCAGCGCCGCCTTCTCCTCTGGCGGCGGCTCTGCCTGCAGCAGGCGCACGCCTCAGCCCGTGCGCTGCTGCCCGCAGCCCCAACTGCAGGGCAGCGACGGAGCACACCCCCGGCGGCGGGCCCTCCGTCTTCTGCCGCTTGCGCTTGCGCTTGCCATCCTTGGCGACAACCTTGGCAGGACCTCCAGCAGGGCAGTGCGCCACCGCCTCCTGCGGCGCGGCTGGTGCTGGGCTTGCAGCGGGGGGAGCTGCGGCCAGAGCCGGGGCCGCAGCCGGCCCGTCTGTCGCCGGTGTGGGCTCCCGCGCCGCCGGTTGGGCCGGCGGCCCGGGCTCGGCCCCGAGCTGAGCGGTGACGGCCGAGGGCGCGGGGCGCGGGGCTGCATGCAGTGCAACCGTCAGCCTGGCGGTCCCGCGGCGGGTCTGGCGCACAGCCGGGGCGTCGGAGGAGCGCAGACCCTGCGAGGGCGCCGGAGCTGTGGAGGCAGCGCCGCGGATGGTGACCCTGATGCCTGAGGCCGCCTTGCCGCCGCTGCCGAGGGAGGCGGCGCCCGAGGGCGCAGGGCGCGCGGTCCGCGTGCCGCGGAAGCCCGTCTCCAGGCTCATGGCGGGGCCTGCGCGCGCCCTGCCTCAGGCGGCGCCGCCAGCACGCGCGGCGGGGGACGCACCGGGCGGAGCGCTCACCCGTCGGCAGCTGCTCTGCCGCGGGCTCCTTGAACAGCGAGGTCGGCCGGCCGGCCAGCGCCTGCAGCAGAATGAACGCCAGGTGGCGCAGGCGCGGGCTGGCGTGCGCGCCGGCAAACACGCGGTGGAGTTCGGCCGCGAGGGCGGGCGGGGCCGCCCCCGCGCCGGTCCCACCGCAGCACCGCGTCCAGCACTGCTCCAGCAGCGCGTGCCTGCGGCGCACCACCTTGAGCCGGGCCCGGCAGCGGCACCTGCCAGGCCCAGGTGGCCGAGGCTGGCCGCGCGCCTGATGGCAGGGTGCTCCGCCTCCTCCATCGCACGCAGTGCCCCGGCCAGGTTGGCCCCCGCGCCGTCCACGGCCTGCAGCGCCAGCACGGCCGCCCTGCGCAGCAGGAAGGGCGCGTCCACACATGCGTGCCGCCGCACAATGGCCAGCGCCCTGGCAGCCCGGGCGCCCCGTGTCAGCGTCCAGAGCAGCCAGGCAGTAAACGCGGCGCAAGGCTGCCTGCTGCGCGCCTGGCTGCCTGCGGGCTGCCCGGCTGGCGCTGCGCCAGGCCGGCGAGCGCCTCCAGGATGGCGATCGGCACGAGCTGGTGCTGCTGAGGCAGCAGCTCCGCCTTGGCCAGGTGCCGCTCCGCCTGGTCGACGATGGCGGCCGCGACCTGCAGCCCCCGCGAGCGCCGGCTCGGTACCAGTGGCCGCCCAAGCGCACGGGCGGGGTGAGCTGGCCGTGGCAGGGGCGCGCCTCCTCGGACGCCGGGCGCAGGCGGCCGCAGGCACGGAACACGGCCGCCTGCAGGCCGCCTGCGGCGAGCGCCGACTCGCTGCCGTCGTCGTGCTCCAGCAGCTCCAGCAGGAAGTCGGACGCCTCGGGCGGCGAACGGCCGGCGGCGTCGCGCGCGAGCGCCAGCGCGGCCGGCACCGCGCAGTCGACCAGGTGCTCCGCCAGGCTGGCCACGCGATGCGGCGCCGGCAGGCGCGTGTCGGCGTCGTAGCGGCGGCCGGCGTAGAACTGCACCAGGCGGCCGACGGCCGGCCGGTCCTCGAGCAGGTGCGCGGTCGCGCCCAGCGCCATCGCCGCCTCCGCGCGCACGCGGCAGTAGACCTTGGCGTTCTCCAGGCAGGCGTGCAGCGCGTTGAAGGCCTTGTAGCTGAACGGGCGCTCGGCCGCCAGGCCCGCGACGGCCGCGGACTGCGCGGCGATGTCGCGCGACCAGTCGAGCTGCGCCGCCCACATGGCCAGCGGCTGCAGCACGCGCACGGCCGCCAGCAGCTCCGCCTGCGGGTCGACGCGCACCCAGCTGACGGGCGCGCCGGCCGCCGCCGCCTCTGCGGTCCGCGCGCCCGCCGCTCAGTCGCCGCCCGACCGCCGCCGCCGCCGCCGCGCCGGGGCCGATGCGAGGCCGCACCCTGCCCGTCCGCCGCCTCCTCGTCGCCGCTCTCCTCCTCCTCGGGCGGCGCCGCCCCCCGGCCGCGCTTGCGCTTGAGCTTCTTCATCTGCTGCTTGGTGCTCAGCTTCAGCTCGGCCAGCGTCAGCGCGCCCTGCCCGAGATTGACCGGCACCTCGGCCGTCGACGCGGGGTTGCCCTTGTCCTGCCGCACCTGCACCTGCGCGCGCCACGGCGGCCGCCCCGTGTCGGCACGACCGCAGGCCTGGTCGGGCGGGCGGGCGGGCGGGCGGGGCGCGGGTGGGGCGCGCCTCAATGATGCCGACGCCCGAGCCGTCCTTGGCCGCGCTGGCGGCGGCTGCGGCGCGCTCGAGCGAGCGCCGCGCGGCCTCCGTGCCCGACTGGCGCAGCGCGATCTCCAGCACGTTGCGCTTGCGGTGGAAGGCAAAGGCGGCGGTGATGTGCGGGCAGCCGCGGCCGGCGATCCAGCGCTCGTGGAAGGCGGTGATGTCCCGCCGGAAGCCGCCCTGCTTGCCGACCTCCTTCAGAAAGTCGCGCGTGCCCAGCAGGCGCTTGGTCACGTCTGCGGCCGCACGGCGCGCCGCTCAGCGCCGGCGGGGGGGCCCCCAGCCTGGGCCAGCCTGGGACCCGGCCGGCGGCCATGCCTGCGCCCGAGTCCTGGCAGGCCGCGGCGACGATGCGCTCGAGCAGCCGGCGGAACGCGTCCTCGCCCGCCCGCTTCTCCAGCATGCCCACCACCTGCACATCTCCGGAGCACATGCTCACATGGTGCAGGGCAGGCTCGCGGGGCGGCCGGGCGGCCGGGCGCGGCGCGCACCGCGGCCGCCTTCCAGCGGCGCAGCTGCGACGGGTCAAGCGCCTCGGTGCCGTGCATCGCGCCCCACGGGTACGGCTCGCCGCGCGGGTACAGCGGCGGCGCCTGGCCGGTGTCCAGCAGGTAGATGGCCTCGCGCTCCTTGAAGCGCCTGCCGCCGCCGTCGCAACCGGCCCCCTCACGCGCATGCGGTGCAGCTGGCGTGCACGTAGCCCCGGGGATGGGCGGGGGCGGGCACCGGTAGGCCGCCTCGTTGCGCCCCATGAACTGCTTCACAAACTGGTCCTCCAGCCAGCCGGCCAGGCCGGTCAGCAGCCAGGCGTCCGCGGGCGCCTTGGGCCGCATGAAGACGCCGAACCACTGCTGCGCGAGCGCACGCACCAGCGCCAGGCGCGCCTCCACCGCCTGCGCCGGGGGCGAGCGCTCGGTTGCAGCGCCGCGGGCGGCCGCTGGCTCCTCCCAGCACGCGTGGGGCGGCCTCGCCTGCTCAAAACTGCGCTCGTCGAACAGCAGCGTGGTCGGCAGGACCTGCAGGCCGGCTGCCGCGAGCGGCGCGTCCGGGGCCGCGCCCGGCGGCAGGAACGCGTGCTGCAGCGCGCGGTAGGGGAAACGGGAGCCCAGCAGCGACTGGAACAGGCTGAAGCAGAGCGGCAAAAACTGGGCGGTCAGGCCCAGCGCGGCGACGTCCTCCTGGGGGCAAAAGTGGGTGACGACGGTGCTCGCTGCGGCCGCGCGCACGGCCGCATTCGGTCCCCACCCTTGCAGCCGCCTGAGGCGCTGCCGCGCAGCAAGCGCCAAAGGTCAGAGGGCAGGCGCACCTGTCTGCGCGGCCTCCGCGGCCTTGCCGCCGCCACCCTCCGCAGTTCCGGCTGCCTTGCGCAGCAGGTCGGGAACGCCCTTGGCGGTGGCGCTGCCTGGGACGACCGCAAAGGGGCCTGCAAGTGCCGGACCGTCAGCCCTGGGGTCGGTGCTCGCCGGGCATTGGCATCGCCGCTGGCAGCGGCGAGGGCGGGCGCACCGACGGCAAAGCCGACGTGGCCCGGCGGCGCGTCCAGCTTCAGCTCGTAGTGGAACACCTTGCGCCGCTCCGGCGTGAGCCGCACCTTTTGCAGCTGGCCGCACGCCGCGGCGGTGCAGCCCTCGGGCACATCCAGCTCCAGCTGGAAGGGGTGTGCCGAAGCGGGTGTGTCCACGCACGGCAGCCACGCGCGCGTGCGCCGCAGCTGCAGCGCATGCAGATCTCTGAGAGCCCGCAGGCTGCCAGACGTCGGTAACAAGAGGGTGGAGAAGCGTGCCTCGTTGCTGGTGAAGGCCCAGTCGCCGCGAAAGGCGACGCCGCCACCGCAGGGTGCCGCCGCATACTCGACGCGCAGCACTGCATCCAGCATCGGGTCCATTGCATCTGCCGGCTGCACGGAGCGCGGGATGGCGACCAGCAGCTCCGGCTCCTCCTCCTTCTGCAGTAGCTGCTCGTACTCGGCGGCCGCCGCCTCAGCCACGCGCGTGACCGCGTCCCCGGTGCCCTGCTTGGTGGCTGCACGCAGCTTGTCCACTCAGCAACGCTCCTGCATCCGCCAGTGAGCCAGCCCCTGGACCAAGGAGCTGTCGCCCACCCTGGGACACCGCAGCCGGCAGCTTGACTTGCGGCAGCGGCCGCAGCTCAAATGTCGTCCGCACATCATTGATCCACACCCCGCGCACGTCGAGGGCATGCGCGTGCAGTCCTGCAGTCGGGCAGCGACCATCAGTGTTGGGCATGCAGGCGCACTCGTGCGCACCTAAAGCAGCGGAATGAAGTCAATGCTTTCCAAATATGGGCACACGAAATCTAAAATGCCCACTCTGGTGCGATTTGGGCGGCTGAACCGCCTCTGCAAAAGCCGGCATGGCTCCGCACCGATGCTCGCTTCGCCTCTGGCGCACGAGAAGCTGAGCTCGGTGCGCCTGCGCCGACCGAGCATTCCAGTGAGGCAACATTGTGCATTGTAGGCTGGACAGTCGAACAACCAGCAAACAGCCGGCTCGTGGAGATGCCGCACCCTTCGAGCAGACGCTGCGCAGGGTCGACCCGCAGGACGACGCGCTGCTTGTGCACGACGGGGATTCGGTCCATGGCGGGCCAGCCACGGCCCGAGCCGGGCTCTGGAGCACATCCTCGTGAACATGGCCAACCTGTGCAGGCACCAGGAGCGGGTGCCTGCACTAAGCTGAGAGGGCTGCAGGAGAATAGTTCACACAAGCAGCATCAACAGAGGGTCACACACGTGCTGGCGCACTTGCTGCGCTGCCAGCCCTCACACAGGCAGCTTTCTCACACAGCATGCACCCAGCCCTGCGGGTCGTCCGCCTGCTCCGTCTGGATGTCGGTCAGCGCAGTGTACAGCTCCAGCGCCACCTGGCCGTACTTGCCGGGCTCGTTGAACTGCTTCCGCTCGCCCTACAGCCCCCCCAGAGCGCTCGGCGCCCGGCCCTGCTCGCAGTTCGCTGACAGCCTGGACAGCCGGGCAGGACGCGCCTTGTACGTGAGGCTGCCCACGGAGCACAGCACGACAGCAGTGCCGGTGGTGAAGATCTCGTCGGCGGCCATCGCCTCGCCGATGCTCACGGGCGCCTCCTGCACCTCGTACCCGCGCAACCGCGCGAGCTCGATCACGGACCTGCGCGTGACGCCCGGCAGGATGGTGCCCTGCGAGGCCGTGCGAGCGCGCCTCAGCATCGCCCCGCTCCACCACGTGGCGGCCGCCCACCTGACCGCACGCTCGGGCTGCGGGGGCGCGCCGTGAGCGGAGGCGTCTTGATGGTGCGGCCCTTGACCATAAAGATGTTGCAGGAGGAGACCTCCTCCAGGAAGGTGTCCGACACGGCGTCCAGGTACACGACGTCCGAGTAGCCCTCCTGCTTGGCCTTGAGCTGCGTCTTGAGCACCTGCACGCGTGCTTGCGTCGCACTCAGTGCGGCCGTGGTGGGCGGCGAGGCGAGCAGGGGACGGGCGCGCGCGCAGGGCGGGGGCCTCGCCGGCGAGTAGTTGCCGGCCGCCTTGGTGCCGCCCATGCCGCCGGGCGCGGCGCGGTGAAAGTGCGTCTCCACCAGCAGGTCGATCGGCGTCAGCTGGCCCGAGCGGAAGTAGGCGCCGACGGCGGCGGCAAACACGAGGAAGGTGTAGCTGGGCGCAGGGCCCAGGCCCAGGATGGGGCCGGTGCCCAGCAGCAGCGGGCGCAGGTACAGCGAGCCCTTGCCGTGCGGCGGCACAAAGCCCAGGTTCGAGCGCACCACGCCCTCCACCGCCTCGAGGAACAGCTCCGCGGGCGGCGCGGGCATCTCCAGCCGGTCCGCGCCTGCAGCGCCCGGGCGTCAGCCGGCCGCCCTGCGGCGGGCGCGGCCCTTGCCAGGTGGGGCGGGCAGAAAGTCGCGCCCTCCGCCATGCGCGCCGCGTTCTCTCGCGGCCGGAAGAGGACGACGCGGCCTCGTGCGCTGCGCTGCGCCTTGAGCCCCTCGAAGATGCCCTGCCCGTAGTTGAGCACCTGCGCGGCCGGCTCCAGCTGCAGGCACTGGTACGGCTCCAGCGCGCCCTGCCAGCCGGCCTCAGGCGTCCAGGTCGCACGGTACATCGTCTGCAGACACGGCCGCACGCTCGGCCCACTGCCACGCAGGCCTCAGCGGCTCCTGCAGCTGCCGTCCAGCAAAAGCAACGGCTCACCTGACCGGTGTGCTGCGTGCCAAAGCCTAGGTTGTCCCAGTCGATGCCCGCCTTCCTGCTGGCCGAGTGACGATGTCAGCAGCATGCACTGGAACCCTGTGTGAGCATGGGCGCGGATGGCAGCGCACTCTGCTGGCTCGCTGGCCACCGCCGCTGCGTGCACGACCTCGCTGGCCCGGCAGGGGGTCGCCCTGCGCCAAGGACTGGCCTGAGCGCCCACCATGTTCACTGAATTCAACCGTCAGAAACACGGCTGCATACCTGGTGGCAGGCTTTGAGCGGTGCACGGCTCCTGGCTTCTGCCCATGACCTGCTGGCCTGCAGACCAACAGGCAGGTGTCAGACCGCCAAGCCGCTGCCGTTGGGTCATAGGTGCGTAGCAGCGCCCGGCGGGACGCACCGCTGCGCCTGTAGCAGCAGGAGCCGCGGCTCCTGCGCGAGGTGCACCTGCGGGCCGCACATAGCGTCGGCACGGACAGCGGCGGCACTCGCGCTGGCCCGCGTGCATGAGCAGCATCCAAGCTGCGCATTGCTGCCAGATGGGCAGCCACGGCTGCTAGCGAGCGGGGGTGGTTCACGCGAGCTTTGCGACACCGGCAGATGTTACGCCTGAGCAAAGGCTTGAGCCACACTGACATGGAACGCTGCAACAAAAGAGTGTTATCAGCTAGAATCGAGCCATAAAACACCGCAGGCCGCACGGCAGAGTAGCGAGCTGCTCATGGCGCAGACCTGCATCGCGACTTGCGGCGGCGCCAGGAGAGGCGCAGCGAGAAGTGACTGCCGGTGGCCGTCCAGCGCGCCTGCTAATCGTGCACCACTCGTGCGCGCGCTAAAACTCTTCGACCCGACCCTGCATGCACCGCCGCTCGGGGTTGAGCAGCAGACGCCCGATCAGTTTGCAGCAGATCGTTGAGGATCAGAATCTCCTCTCGACGCCCTCGTTCCCCCGTGCAGGCCGCCGTTCAGTGCCCGGCCAGACGGCCAAGCCACGCATCGATCGACGTTGCAGAGTGGGCAGTGCGAGATAGCCTGAGAGCTCAACGAACGCTCAAATATGAGGCTCACTGCCTCTGACTGCCGAAGCTCGCAACTGCGTGCGAGCTCCCGCACATCACATGCGGATTGCTTCGCCGCGCCGCAGCGCGCCGACGTGCGCCTGCTGGCGGCCAGCAGTTGCCGAAAGCCCTTTCTGGCCAGCCGCGCGCCGGACGCTCGCCAGCACGCACGACACGCGCGACCGGCCAGCAGGAACATCACTGTGTGTGAGGAGGCTTCAGGCGACAAGCTGACCTTTGCGGTCACAGGTGCGGCCTCTGCGCCTGCGGACGCGCAGAGAGTCTCTCTGTGATGGAGATACTGACAGGCCAGGCCTCGGCAGGCGCGACCGGTCTGGTTGGCTCCCGGCTGGTCTCCAAGCTGGCCTCCGCGGGCCACCGCGTGCGCGTGCTGACCCGCAATGTGGACGGCGCGCGCTCACGCCTGCTGTACCCACGTCTGGAGTTCTACGCACCCGCCCAGTGGCAACAGGGCATCACTGGCGCGGACGCGGTCATCAACCTGGCAGGCTCGGCTGCCTCCCGTCCGGGACGGCACACGCCAGCGCCGGGGCTGCTGGCTGACAGCTGGGCTGCACGCAGGCGAGCCCATCAGCACTCGGTGGACGGCAGGAGTGAAGCAGGAGATCAAGCGCTCCCGCGTGGAGGCCACCCGCCGAGTGGTGGTGCGAGCCCTGATTGCCGCAGCGATCCGGCGTCAGCAGCGCTGCGCACTTGTCTTTGCCTCAGTCCTGCCCCTGCTCTGTGCAGGACGCCATCAATGCCATTCCAGCCGAGCAGCGCCCCAAGGCCCTGGTCAGCACCTCGGCCGTCGGTGAGGCGCTGCCCGCCCAGCCCCGACCCGCGCTTGCAGCAGCAGCCACCCGCCGGGCGCAAAGGCCCGTGCACCGCGCAGGCTTCTACGGCACGAGCCGCTCGGAGACGTTCCAGGAGGGCAGCAGCGCGGGGCAGGACTACCTGGCGCAGGTGTGCCAGGCGTGGGAGGCGGAGGCGGAGCGCGCGCAGGCGGAGCGCGTCGTCATCCTGCGCGTCGGTGCGCTGCCTGGGCGGGCAGCCCAGCCGCCCTGCTTGCCAGGGGCAGGCTCGAGGGCGGCTGACGCCGCGCGCCGGCATGTGCAGGCATCGTGCTCGCCAAGGAGGGCGGCGCGATCGGCAAGATGCTGCCCGTCTTCAGCCTCTTTGCGGGCGGCCCGCTCGGCAGCGGGCAGCAGTGGTGCTCCTGGATACACAGGCGCGCGGCCGCCCGCCAGAGACGCGCGCGGCCGGCACTGCCGCCCGGGCAGCCGCGGCTGACACAGCCCCCCGGCCGCAGGGACGACCTGGTGGCCATGTACATCGAGGCGGCGACCAACCCGGCCTTCCGCGGCGCCTACAACGCGACCGCGCCCGCGCCCGTGCGCATGTCCGAGCTGTGCGCCGCGCTCGGCAGCACCCTCGGCCGCCCCTCCTGGCTGCCGGTGCCCGACTTTGCCATCCAAGCGCTGCTGGGCGAGGGCGCGGGCGTGGTGCTGGAGGGGCAGCGCGTGCTGCCCGGCCGCGCCGCCGAGGCCGGCTACGCCTTCCGCTTCCCGGACGTCGACTCGGCCGTCCGCAACGTCCTGCGCTGACGGCTGCAGGAGCCGCTTGCCCCGTGAACAGCCGTCTGCTGTCGCTGCCGGTCGCTGTGCCTCACTGAGGCCGGCCTGTGTGCGCTGCCGAAGTTTAGGTGCAAAACAGGCAAAACTTTGCAGGGCCACCTGCCACCAACACATGTTTCCCTGTCGATAGATCAACGAATCTACGGCTGTCAAATAAATTCGCGGCATCTGATGGCACAGGCTGCATCGAACTGGGGGTCCAGTCCTCAACAACGCTCTACAGATCCTCTCTGGCGATCAGCACAGGGCCCCGGCCTGGGACCGCAGGGCATCTATTCCAGCAGCAGGGCGGCCAGCTCCTGCTCCGACATCTCAATCAGCGGCCGCCGCTCGCGCCGCTCCTCGGGCGCGTACGGCTCCACGCCCGCCAGCTGCAGCAGGCGGCGGTCCTCGACCTCGCCGCGCGTGCGTCGGATGCGGTACTCGGGCAGCCGTGTGGCCGTCTCCGCGCCGTAGTACGCTGCGGCATGGAAACCAGCCGCTGGACACCAGTGCCGGGCACGGCGGTGTGGCATGCTGGGCGGCGGCAGACCTGTCGCCTGCTCCTTGTCGTACAGGTGGATGTTCATGGCCGGCCAGTGCGTGGTCAGAAAGTGCTCGCGGTAGCCGCGCCGCTTCTCGGCGAGGTCCGCCTCGCTCGCCATCGCCGCCGGCTGGAAGCACGTGTACACCACATGCCGGAAGTCTGTCAGCTTCCCGGGGAATGTGTTCTGCGCGCGGCAGTGCGTCAGTGCCGGCTGCGCCCTGCAACGCCGAGTCGGGCTGAAGATAGGAGCCTGACCGCATGCACGGCGCGAGAGTCCCACAGGAAGAGCGAGCCGCGGCCGCCCTCGACGGCGACGCTGCGGAACGGCTCCCAGTGCGGCAGCTCCTCATCGGTGAACTGGTAGTGGTCGCCGACCTTGCGCTGCTGCTCCGCCGACATCTGCGACCGCCACAGCAGCTCAGCGCAGCTGCCGGGCAGGCCCGCTGCTGCTGCCGCCGCCACACGGTCAGGTCGCACCTTGGACACCTGGGTGAAGAAGCGCTCGTGCTCCAGGTGCGTGCCGTCCTTGACGAGCAACGTGCCGGTCGTGGCGCCGCTGACTGGCACCAAATTGACCAGGCCCTGCACGCACACGGCGCCGCGCCGCCAGGGCGCCTGGTCCACGTGCAGCCACGAGCGGCGGGGCGGCCGCGCGGTCGGCGGCAGCGCGTTGATGGAGTCGAACGAGCTGAGCAGCGCGGAGGAGCCCCACAGGTCCTCGAAGACCTGTGTGCCACGACAAGGGCTCGGGCCTGAAGCCGACCAGGTGTGCATGCGGTCGAGGAGGAGCTCCGTGTGTACCTGTAGCAGGCGTGGGTGCTTCCGGATGCGCCAGACAAAGGCCTGGTGCGCCACCTCCAGCGAGTTGATGATGCCCCTGAAGCTGGGCGGCCAGGCCGGCGCCTGCCAGGTGGCGGGGTCGTCGCGCCTGATGCCGGTGCCCAGGCCGGCCAGCCACTCCCAGAAGCCGTCAACGTAGGCATCGCAGTCCTCCCTGTGCCGCGCCGGCTGCTATGAGCAGCGGTGAGGAGGACGGGCGGGTCTGCAAGGAACCGCTTGCTGCCAGGAACCGCTCGCCGCCCCGTAGAGCACTTGCTAGGCAAGCGCTCGCCGCACTGTAGAGTAGAGCACATCGCTTGGCAAGAGGGGAAGCGCACTCGGGAATGACGCCCTCCACCACGGCCCAGCCGTGACGCTGCAAGTCGAGGATGGCCTGCACCGTCTTCCTGTGCAGGTCAGCATCTTGCTCGTAGCCTGGGACGGCAGCTTGGCGTTCGGTTGGGCCCGCTACGGCATGCAACCTGTAGGAGCGGCATTCCTAGATCAGAAACATCGCGCGAAGGATAATGGAGAGCCGAGCGCGCGCGCAAAGTTTCCGTGAATGGATGGATGCGCGCCTCTGGGCGCCACCCTGCCGTTGCGCATTCTTCATTTCGGGCGTACGGCCACTGACGTGCAGCACACGCGGTGTATGGCAGCAGACTCGGAACGCGCCAGCCAGCCAGACTCTGCAGGTGCGAATACCGGGTGTCTGCGGAGCAGCAAGCCGCATCACGATGTTGCGTGTTGCGCAGCTATACGCGTTATATGCTCTTTGTTGTATATAGGCTGGAGAATGCCGAAACAGAGTGCGAAAAGGGAAAAAGCTAGGATGCGTTACGTGCAATGCGTCAGCATTATTGGCAGTCGATGAAGAACCTGGCCGGCATGTTGGAGGAAAGGGGCAGAAAAAGCGGTTGCGCATGGTATGCTTTTGCTACAGTCGCGCCACGCGGCTCCAGCTCGTCTGTGGCCACAACTCAGTTGCCAC
This sequence comes from Trebouxiophyceae sp. KSI-1, assembly GCA_003568905.1. Classification (NCBI taxonomy): domain Eukaryota; kingdom Viridiplantae; phylum Chlorophyta; class Trebouxiophyceae; species Trebouxiophyceae sp. KSI-1. The sequence continues at coordinate 24,776 of BHFV01000178.1, forward strand.
TCGCATCTGAATCAGTGCTGCCCTCTTCAGACGACTCGCCCAGACCGGGAGACAGTCGTCTCCGCTTCCCAACGCCCGGCTTCTGTGCCGACGCGCCTGGCCGCTTGCCCGCCAGCCCCTGCTGCAGCGCGTCCCTGCAGCGAGCGGGGTGAGGCTCAGCACGCAGCCTCTGTAAGGAGCCACACTTGCCAAGACAGCCCAAGCAGCGTACCCAAGGGCATTGCGCGCCTCCGCCTCCTCTTGCTGCAGGCGGGCAGTGGCCTCCTCTGCGCTCTCACGCCGGCTCGAGCCGCCCAGTAGCGGGTCATAGTTTCCCTGCCAGCCAGCAGCAGAGTGTTCAGCGGAGCAGGTGAGGGCATGTGCAGGGTGGAGGAGGCAAGCCTCGCACCTCAGCGTCGCACGGCCCGCAATCCGCCACGCGCAGCGAAGCCAACGGCTCGTCGCTCGCGCCCACCGGCAGCTCTCCGAGCCGGTCGAGCGTCGCCTGGCTGGCCTCGCCGTGCAACCGCCCGATGACCTGCAACCGGTGCAAGCTTAGGGCTGGTGGCCCACAGCTGGCCCTAGCAGGCATCTGGATGATCACATGGAGGACCTGCCTGGTGGGTGTCGTCAAGCGTGAGCGCTCGGTCAAAACAGACGGCAAATGCATCGCCATTCAGCGTGATGGAGACCAGCCCGCCCTGCACATGCCTCAGCTGGCTGCTGCGTCGCAGCTGCGCCGGCTTGTGCCTGAAGCCAGAGCAGACTCTCAGGCGCTGCAGCTGCACGCGCTGGGCACCTGTAACCGGCCACCGTCCGAAGCAACAACTCACCCACGGCTGCAGCCGCCAAAGAGCGCATAGTTCTCGACCACCTGGTCCACGCGCGTGCCTTTGAACGTGTTGGCCGCCCCCGGATTGCACCGGGTCAGGAAGCTCCTGGCCGTCACCGGCAGCTCCGGCTCAAACACCTCGATGAGCAGCTTGCCTGCGGCACGGGGATCGCCAGTCGATTCATGGGGCGGTCGTCCAATCAGCTTGTGCCGGAGCATTGGAAAGAGGCGCACCCACGTCTGCCTTGCCCGACACAAAGCTCAGGAAGGCATGTGGCCTGTTGGGGTCGCGGACGGGCAGCGGTGGCAGCACGTGGTCGCGCGTGCCCTCAAGTGCCGGGTGCTTTCCCGTCTTCTTGAACGTCTGGTGTCCAGTCAGGGGAAAAAAGTGTCAGCGCAGCGCATCACCCGAATGGCGACGGAAGTGTGGGCGGCACAGGAAGCAAGGGTGCAATCAGAGCGGAGCAGGTTGCACGCCTCTAGGTTCCGCTTCACCTCCTTCAGCGAAGGGCCCGACTTTCTGCCGGCCCGCACGCCGATGGCCTCGCTCTCGAACTTGGTGCCGCCCTTCCCCATCGCTAGGGGCTGAGAACGGTGCTGAAAGTGTCCTTGTAATGCGTTCAGGTCAATGCGGCAGACCACGATCTCCCCAACTTGAGAGTGGAGCTTGGAGCTGGCATGTTAAGGAGGCGGGAGCGAGGCAGGGTGTTCATTGCTACCGCGCCCCTCAAATGATGCCACCTTTTGCAGTCGTCCTTGGCCAACAGTGCTCCACCATGCATAGAAACTCAGCTGGCAGAGCAATGGTCGGACGCTCTGCAGGTTGTTACAGGCCGCCTGCGCTGCTGGTGGGCAGCCAGCAGCGATTGAGGGCCAGGATACATGCCGCGCGGCTGGCATCCGCCCCCCTTGGCTTTGCTCAGCGGGGTCCGCTGCCGTGGGTTACGGGGCGAGTTCACTCTGAGGGATCCCTCACCGAGGGGGCAAGCAGAAAGCAAGTGGCAGTCCACGGCCATCCTCACTTGCGGAAGCTGCTGGAGGTGGACTTGTTTCCCTTGCGCGAGTGCGCAGGGCACAGCACCTTGCGCCCACGCTTCCGCCGAGCGTTCAGCACCTTGCGCCCGCCAACCGTCTGCTTCCGCGTGCGGAAACCTGACACCCGCGTGCGCTTCCTGCGGGCAGACATGGAAGACGATGTTAGAGCAACCGGCCTATTGAAGAGCAGGCCTTCGCGTGTGTCGCCCGCAGTCCCCTGAGCCCACAACTCTCGCTGAAAACAGCACGGCTCTCGCCGCCTGATGAGCAGCAGCAGCTGTCTTTCAGCAAGGGAACCGGACCGGCGCGAGCCGTGGAAGGTGTCGCCTATGCAGCGCTTGGAGTTGCCGTAGGCCACGACCGCCATGCCCCGCCGCGACGGCGCCTCCGAGCGGCCGGCCGACAGCATGCCAAAGCCTGCGAGCAAAAGAGTTATCAGGATCCAGCTGGTCACACGTGCCGCCCGTCGCCCCCACACGGCACGGCTGTGTGCATCCTGCATCCTGTGTGCGCGTCCTTATCCCGCCCCTTGGCAAAGCCCCAGGCACTGGATAACACGCAGAAACCATACAGGCCAGCCACCGCCTCACCAGGCAGGCTGCTCCTCTGCAGCGGCACCGCCCGGCCGAAGAAGCAGCTCTGCATGGCGACGGGGCGTGCGGGAAGGCGGGCCGCCACGGCCCGGCAGGCAACAACCGGCCGCTGCATGGCGAAGACACGCATGCTGAGCTCTTTGCTACTGAGTTCACCCACTGGCCGCAAGCCGGCGGCCAGGTTGGCGGCCAGGTGTTTGGGCTCAGTGTTGCCGGTAAAACGTAAAACTTTTACCGTTTTACCGTGTGAAACCCTTTGGTAAAACGTTTTCCGTTCGAAATTTTGAGCGTGGTAATACATCCCTGTAAAACCCCGAAAAATTCGTGAAAGCTCGTAAAACCGCTAAACGAGCCGCTTTTGACTCGGGACTTCGGCAGCATGTGAGGGAGGTTCCTCCTGACTCTTTCGCACTGTTTGATTGAAGAAGGATGCACGTACGGCGCGGGATGGTCAAAAGGATGGGGCCGGCTGGAGGGAGGGCGGGGGATGGGGGGGCTAAGCAGGGCTGGCGGCTGGCGGCTGGCCACTTAGATCTCATTGGTAGGCAGTGGTGGAGGAGTGAATAACCGGCCCGCCACTCGACGTGGCCGCGCCGATGGCCATGCATGGCCTACATTGCTCACGTGGTTCTCGATTTTTACAGCTTACTTGTGCGCAACCAAGCCTTGGATACTGCGGAATGCTGCGTGTGACCTCTAGCTACCTCCGCAGCTACTTTGAGGCGGAGTTCGCGCTCCTGCACAGCAAGACGGGCAGCCAGGCGGCCAAAAACAAAGTTCGGCGGCTGATTGTTTTAAGTAGCTCATTAGAAGCGTCTTTTCAAGAGCTTTCGATTGGTGCATAAAAGGTTTTCCGGGGCCGTTTGAGGGTTTTACGGGCTTTTACCAGGTTTTACCAAACAGGTTTTACGGGATTTACTTTTACGGAGCGCCATTTTGGGCTGTAGCGGCGTCGGCAGTCGGCATTTCCGATGACCATCCTGCGCGCGCTGAGAGGTATAAACACTTGCTCCCGCTTGGAAGTGGCCCGCTGTTCGAAGCCGACGACGCAATCCCGATCAAAGCCTGCGCGGCAGCTCGGGACCAGAGCGATGGCCGGCCTGAGCGGCTCCACTTTCTTTCTGGACGAGTTCGCCTTCAGGCAGCTGCCTTTCCATTCCATCGAAATCATCCGTTCGCAGCCACTTCGTTTAGTGCATGGCATGTGGATTGACTTTTTCGTTTCCATGTTGCCAGACAATTCGACGGCGGACACGCCGCCCAGCTGGACGTGTCAAAAGAGGAGTTTGTGGCCAAGGTGCACGAGCTGTACGCCAAGGTGACCCGCCACGCTGCACAACCCGTTCTCTGAACAGCAGAGGAGGAAGGGACAAGGAAAGATGGCCTGCAGGGCCTGCCCCTGGTGGACGGCTACGCGCCATTTTGCAAACACGTCTTTGTCGAGAATTGGACGGGTGCAACCGTCAACAGCCTCCCCATAACCGCCGAGAACGAGCACCTGCTGCGGAGCGGGTACAGCCGCCGGCGGCCGGACGAGCTGGCTGTGCTGACCAGGTGCGCCTCTGTTGCAAACTTTTTGACCTGCTGCGCGCTTGTGTCGGTGTGTTCACAGCAGCCACGCCCCTGCTCGGCGTCGCAGGTGGTTCCCGGCCGACAAGGTGCAGACCCGGCGGGCGCGCTTCCTGGACCTCATCCTCTACTCGCGCGAGCAGCTGGTCAAGGAGCACGACGCGATGCCCGGCAAGGGCGCGGCCGAGGCCCTGCCAAACTCGCCGTGGGGCGTCATCTCCATAAAGCCTCAGGACGAGGACTATGAGACCCCCATGCAACCAATAACGATCATGCGGTGCGCACTCGCGCCCGCCGTCCCGCTGCGCGCACCACGAGGGCGCCGGCCGCTTGCACAGCAAGCGCTGGCCGCTGCGCAGGAACTCGCTGGGCAAGGAGGAGGGCGGCTCGGGCGTGCCGCTCGACAGGGACGCGTACGAGCAGTCGGTGCGGTACTGGCAGGGCCACGCGCCCGTCATCGCCGGCGACCCGGCGGGCGAGTGACCCCCCCCGCGCTCAGCCGCCGCGGCCGGGCAGCGGCGGCGGCGCGCCGGGCGCAAAGTCGGCGGTCTGCTCAAAGGCGTGCGCGATGGCCAGCATGTCCGCCTCGCCGAAAGCGCGCCCGACGATCTGCAGGCCCACCGGCAGCTGCTTGCCGTCCTTGCGCTCAAAGCCGCACGGCACCGAGACGGCTGGCAGCCCTGCGCGGCAGCGTGTGAGCCAGCGCGCTCAGTCGCCCGTGGAGAGCGTGGGAAGCGAGCCCCGCCGCCCGCGGCCCGCTGCCGGGGACCTCGCGGCGGCGGACCTGCGAGGTTGAGGTTGACGGTCATCAGGTCCGCCTTGTACATGGTCAGCGGGTCGTCGACCAGGTCGCCCAGGCGCCAGGCGCTCGTCGCGGACACGGGGCTCACGAGCGCGTCGCAGGCCGCGAGCGCGTCGGCCAGCTCGCGCCGCACGAGCGTGCGCACGCGCTCGGCGCGCTCGTAGTAGGCGTCGATGTAGCCGGCCGACAGCGCGTACGTGCCCATCAGGATGCGCCGCTTGACCTCCGCGCCCAGCCGCGCGCGCGTCGCGCCGTACGTCTCTGCCAGGTCGCCGCCCTGCGCCCGCCGCCGCGTTTGCGCCCCGCCCGCCGCCCGCTGCCCGGCCGGGGGGCGAGGGCGCGCTGTGTCCGCCGGGCGCGGGACCAGCCGCACCTGCTCGCGCAGCCCGTAGCGGATGCCGTCGTAGCGGGACAGGTTGGAGGACGCCTCGCTGAGCGCGAGTACGTAGTACGCCGGCAGGCCGGCGTCGAAAGCGGGCAGCGACACCTGCGAGGAGGGGGCTGCAGCTGAGCCGGCCGCGCGCAGCTCCGACGCCCCCTCCCTCCCACATGCCGCAGCTGCCGGGGACCGACCTCGGTCACCTCCGCGCCCAGCTGCTCGAGGTGCCGCACGGCCGCCTCCACGGCGTCGTGTACGCCCGCGTCCACGCCCTCGCCCATGGTCTGCCGGATCACGCCCACGCGCCGCCCCCGCAGCGGCTTGCTGGCCAGCTGGTCGCGCGGCAGCAGGCCCTCGGCAAAGCGCGGCACCGGCTGCGCCGAGCTCGTCGAGTCGGCCTCGTCGCGCCCTGCGGCGGGCCAGCAGAGTAAGTGAGCGCACCGCACAGGGGGTGCCTGCGTGGAGCAGGCGGTCTGCCCACACCGCGAGGAGGGTCCCCGCCTGAGATGGCGGTCAGCACGAGGGCGGCGTCCTGCACGGTGGAGGCCATGGGGCCGACGCAGTCGAGCGAGGAGGCGTAGGCGATGAGGCCGTAGCGCGAGACGCGGCCGTAGGTGGGCTTGACGCCGACCACGCCGCAAAAGTGGGCCGGCTGCCGGATGGAGCCGCCTGCGGCCCCCGGTCGTCCTGACTTGGGCATTTGCCAAGCCTTCGGCACGCACCAGTGGGGCCCAGCAGGGCTGCGCGCCTGTGTCGCTGCCGAGCGAGGCGACGACCTGGCCGGCCGCCACGCAGCTGGCGGAGCCGCCCGAGGAGCCGCCGGGCACGTGCTCCACATCCCAGGGGTTGCGAGTCGCCTGCGGGAGCCGCACAGCTCAGCGACAGGGGCGAGCATGCAGTGCAGACTGCGCTGCGCAGATGGGAAGGGGAAGGCGCGGCTCCGTGCCTGGATGCTGCTGGTCTCTGTGGACGAGCCCATGGCAAACTGGTCGCAGTTGGCCTTGCCCAGGATGACGGCGCCCGCCGCACGCAGCCGCGCCACGCTCGTCGCATCAAAGGAAGGCACGTACGACTCGAGCACGGCTGAAGCGGCCGTCGTGCGCAGGCCCGCCGTGCAGATGGTGTCCTGCGAGCAGGCCGCCAGCTCGGCCCCGGGTGCAGGATGCGGCTGAGCCACACCAGCACAGCTGGGAGGGCTGGCTGACCTTGATGGCCATGGGCACACCCGCCAGCGGCGGCAGCGTCGAGCCCGAGGCTATCAGCTCATCGATGCGCGCCGCCTGCTGCAGCGCCCCCTCGCAATCCAGCATCACAAAGCTGCGCAGGGCCGGCTCCGCCTCCTGCAGGCTTTGTATGTAGGCCTGCGTGACCTCCACCGCGCTGCGTTGCTTGGCCGCCAGGTCACGCTGGATGCCATGAATCAACGACTCCTTGGTTGTCGCTGGCACGGCCGCTGAAGAGGCCAAGCACCGCGACTGGGGCGGCTGCGGCCAGCCGGCGGCCAGCCGGCCGGTTCTCCTGCGGGCAGCCCCAAGTTGCGACCATCAAGACAGCCACAGCATGTGCGACCTTGCATGAGGTTTGAAGAGCGCGAAGTGGGAAGCACCTGGCCAGGCTGCATCTCCTCCATGCTATTCCGGCATGCCGATGGATGGCCGGGCAGCGGGCGCCGTGCATAGCCCACACAGTGCCTCCAAGGGAACGTTATTGAAGCCTGACGACGATGAAGCGGAGTCAGCTTATGCACCGGCGGCTCCCAGGCGTGACCTCGCTGCGGGCGGCGGCCAGCGCTCCGAGGGAATCACCCACTACCGGAATCGACGCTGCCTGATGACGCGCGAAGGGAACAAGACAGCTCCTGCGGTCGGTCTTCGATCCCGCGAATCGCAAAAGGACACCAGTACGCCCCAGCAAAAAAAAAGTTGCACACGGCGGAATGCTGTGCCACGACCTCTGCGCTGCTCGTCGCGCCAACGACCTGGACCAGCACGAAAGCTGCCTATCGCATCGTCGCCAATGGAAATGATAGCCTTTACGCCGATTGTGGCAGTGCAAACATCCAGGTGGCTTCTGGGTTCTGGGGTTCACACTTGTTAATGTCAAAACAGACCACCGACGGCGGTGCGGCAACTCCAGCTCCTAGCTACTGCTGTTCCTGGGCGCCAATCAGCGCTGGTTTGCAATCGTTCCTGAGCCTTCTTCTAATGAAACACACTCTGTTCCGCAGACTCACACCCAGGCGGCCCAGCCGACATACATTTTGCACAGCAGCGCCGGGTCCTGCGCCTCCTGCAGCAGCTGCTGCACCTGTCCCTCGACGCCCTTGGCTGCGCCGTCGCCTGCACGCACGCCGTCGCCTGAGCTCCGGCCCTGGAGGTTCCAGCCACGTTCAGGCAAGCACCAGGCCACCAGCCGAGTCAGCGCACCGCCGTCCAGGCCGTCCAGCTTCTGGCGGATGCGCAGCAGCGCGCGCTCGGCGTCAGCGTTGCCCAGCACCGCCTCCTGCTCGCCGCCGCCGCCGCCGGGCAGCCCGCCGGGGCGCGGCGCGGCGGCCTCCTGCTGCCGCCCGGCAGCCGCGCGTGCAGTGAGCGCCCAGCGGTAGAGCGGGTCGTGGATGAGGACCTGCACGATGGTGAGCAGCAAGTCCTTGTGGCGGCGCAGCTCGCGCAGCGTCTCCTCGCAGCACCGCGTCATCACGCCCTCCACGCCTGCACGCGCCCCCCAGAGCAGGCCATCCGTCAGGCGCCGCCCGGACAGGCGCTGCGGGCGCGGCGCGAGAGCAGGCCGCGCGGGCGCACCGGCCGCGCCCATGCCGTCGACGACGTCGCGCGTCAGGCGGAAGGGCACCACCTCGGGCGTGTTGAGGAAGCGGCCCTGCTCGAAGGCGATGCCCAGGTCGATGTGCACGACCTCGGCAGTGCGGCGGTCCAGCAGCAGGTTGGCCGAGTGGCGGTCGCCCAGGCCGATCAGGTAGCCGGCCATGCTGGCGGCGGCGGTCGAGCGCGTGTAGGCCAGGCGCCGCGCGAACCAGGCGGCCGGCTGGCGAAAGTGCTCCAGGAAGAAGGCGTGCAGGCACGGCCGGAAGCGCGCGCACACCTGCGGCCGCGGCCGGCGGTCGGCGGGCCCACGCCGGGGGCTGGGGCCGGGGCGGTGCGCGCAGGGGCCGGGCGCGCCGCGGACTCGCCCGCTGGAAGGTGGGCAGGCGGGCGTCCGGCGCGGCGGCCCGCATCTCCTGGAAGCACTTGTGGAAGGCCCAGTCGCTGGCGCCGCGCAGCCGCCCGTGCGCGCCCCGGTCGCGGTTCTCGCCCAGCAGGTAGTCGCTCAGCGGCTGCGTCTCCTCCACCCACTCCAGCAGGCCGGCGTTGGGCGCGAACGGCACCACCTGCCCGGCCGCCGCGGCCGCCGTCGGCGCGCCGTCCGTGCCCGCGCCTGCCGTCGGAGGAAGGGGGGCGCGCCTTGTAGGTGCGCACCGCCAGCTGCCGCGCGCGCGTGGCCGGGCCGCCGCGCAGCAGGTGGTTGACGAGGCCGAAGAACTGCTGCATGACGGCGTCCTGCCGCAGGTCGTCGTTGCCCGACTTGACCAGCTGGCGGTGGCGCCGGCCCAGGCTGTCCGTGCACGTGATCTGCGTGGCAGCCAGCCGGCTGAGTCCGGGCAGCGCAGCCCGCAGGCGCCGCCGCACGGGCGGCGAGGCCGGGCACGCACCAGCTTGGGCTTGTTGATGCCGCCGACAAAGGCGATGGTGTCGCCAAAGCCGGCGATGGTCGCCAGGCCGGCGTAGGCGCAGCCGGGGTCGACCGGCAGCTCGGCCGAGACGACGGGCACGCGGTCGAGCGGCGGCAGGCCGCGCCGCCACCCGGCAGGCACCGGCATGGTGCGCGCGTCGCGGGTGGTTGGTGGCATCGTGGCCAGTCTTATGTACGCGTCCACCAGCGCCCCCACCTGCGCCACGACCTCGGGCCTGCGGCAGCACCGCGCCGGCTCGGCACCCGGCCCGCCTGCGAGCGCCGCGGCCGGGGCGGCGGCCGGGCGGCGACCGGCCTTGCCGCGGCGATGCGGTCGATGACGGCCGCCGCCGCGCGGATCTTGTCGGCCTGCGCGGCGTGCTGCACCGCGGAGCCGCCGCTGCGCACGCGGCCGCCGTTCTTCAGCGCGAACAGCTGGTAGAGCACGTGGAAGGGGTGGTCCCTGCCCAGGCGCGCCATCAGGCCCTGCAGCGTCGCCTGGAAGCCGCTGGCGGCCGCCGGCGAGCCGCGCGGCGCGTCGCCCATGCGCGCGGCGGCCTGGTAGACGAGCGGCAGGAACTTGTGCGAGGGCAGGCGCTGGACGGCGGCCGCGACGCGCTCGTTCATCTCGGGCCGCCCCGCGAGGTCCAGCCACAGCTGCACGAGGCGGAAGCTCGCCGGGACGTCGTACGTGCCGCCGGCCGCCAGGCACCTGCGGGGTTCCGTTCGGGCGACGCTCAGGCACCGTCGCCAGGACGCGGCGCGAGCGGAGCGGGGCCGGCGGCTGGGAGGCGCGGCCACCCGACGAGCGCGTCGACGGCCGTCCACAGGTACGCCTCCTGGTTGTTGCGCAGCCGCGCCGCCTCCTCCTCGTCCTCCGCGACCGTCTTGGTCAGCGTGCGGATGTGCCGCTCCGCGTCGCGCCGCGTCGCCTCGTCGGGCGCGCCGTCCAGCTGCGCCTGCAGCAGCGCGATCTCGCGCCGCTTGTGCGCGACGACGGCCTGCGCCATGCCCGCCCACTCCGGGCTCGCCAGCCGCACGCGCGCGCTCGCGTACAGCCCGACCGCGCACTGCGCCAGCCGGAACTCCGCGCGGCAGGCGGCCGCAGCCCAGGCGCCGCCCGCGGCGGCGGCGGGGGCGGGCTCGGCCAGCTGCTCGGCGGCCGCCTGCAGGCGCTCGAGCACTGCCGCCGAGTTCTCCGACCTGCAGCGCCGCTCGAGAAGTTGGTGCCAGCATGTCCCCTGAGCGCGCGAGAGCACATACATGCACGCACGCAAGCCGCACCTAGCCGCCGCCTGCCACTTGCCGACGAGCGTGGCCAGGCGCGCGGCCAGCAGCGGCTGCTGCTGCGCGGCAGGCTCGGCCAGCAGCTGCTTGGCGAGGTCGAGCGCCTTGCGCGGCCGGCGCTGCGCCCATCGCAGCTTGGCCTCCTCCACGCGCCCCGCCATCGCGGCCGCCGCGCCTCTGGGCCGCAGGCAGCAGACGCCTGTCAGTTTCCAGGCTGGATATGGGAAAGCACTTTGCCTGGTGCGATAGGTGAGGTAGGAAAAGGCCCGACCCGGCTGCATGGCTCCCCTGCAGCTCGTGCAGCGCCAGGACGGCCTGCGGGATGCAGCCGGCCTTGCGCGCAGCTGCCGCGTTGCGCAGCAGCAGCCCGGGCACATGCGCCTGGCCGCCCACGGCTGTGAGCACGGCCTTGTGCGCAGCCGCGAGCGGCGAGCGCAGCTCAAACCTGCCGCCGGCGCCTGCGACCGCCAGGGCGAGCCTCAGCTGTCAGCCTCTGCCAGCGCCGCCTACTGTCCTCTCGCGCGCAGCTGGGGGCCACACCGGCAACGTCCTCGCGCGCAGCCCACACTGCCTGCAGCGCGGCCAGCGCGGCCTCCCGTGCCTGGGCGGCCGAGCCCAGCTGGCCCGCCTCAACCAGCGCCTCCAGCACCTGCAGCTGCACGGTGACCGGGTTGACGGCGGCCGCCGCCTCCCGCCGCCCGACGCCCAGCGAGGCGACGAGCACGCCGCCGGCCGCCTGGGGCAGGCCGGCGGCGGCGTCCGCATCGCTCGCGGCCAGGGCCTGCGCATGCAGCGGGCCTCAGGCGCCGGGCGCGTGCGAGCGGCCCCCATGGCGTCGCGGGCGGGGCCACGCCTTGAGGCAGTGGCAGACGGTGGCGTCGAAGCAGGCGGGCGGCGGCGGCGGCTGACCCGGCGGCAGCGCCTGCCAGCCGCCCATCTGCCAGGCGCAGCGCGCCTGCGCCTCCTCCAGCCAGGCGCGGTCGGCCGGCTGCGGCTGCTGCGCCGCCAGGCCGGCCAGGACTGCGGCCGCGGCGCCCGGGCAGCCGAGGCGCTGCAGCGCCGACAGCACCCCCTGCTGCGCGGCGCCGGCAGAGCCGCCCGCCAGCGCCAAGTCGTGCGCCTGCAGCGCCGCCGCCCAGTCGCCCTCGCGCTCCAGCAGCGGCAGCAGGCCCTCGCCCAGGCCCTCGCCCGCGACGGCCGCCATGCCGTCCGCCTCCTGCGTCGCGTTGTGCGCCTCCGCCAGCAGCCGCGCCGCCGCCGCCTCGGCCTGCGCCGCCCGCAGCCGCGCGTCCGCCTCCAGGCTTGCCGCGCCCTCGCCAGAGCAGCGCCCGGGGGAGGGGTGGGGCCGCGCCGGCGCACGGCTGCTCGGCATGCGCAGCGTGCCCAGGGCCGCCTTGCACCACTCCTCTGCGTACAGCAGCGCGGTCATGCTGGCGCCGTTGCGCAGCGCGGCCGCGGCCACCTCCAGGTACGGCACGTCCAGCCAGTAGACCTGCCGGGCGGGCGCGCGTGGGTTGGGGCGTTCTGGCACCAGCAGGGCGCATCGCGGCGCTCCAGGCAGGGCACAGCACCTTGGGCCAGCCGGCAGCGCCGCCCTGCCTGCGTTTCCGCGGCTGCTGTTCCATGGCGTCCAGGTGCGCGCCGCGCAGCCGATTGAGCGCAGTGAGACAGAGGCCGACGGCGGCGCTGCCGGCTGCCTCCGGCGCGAGCACGTGCCGCGAGAGCTGGCGGGCGAGCACGCCGGCGTCCGCGCTGCCCTGCTCGGCCAGCGCCAGCAGCAGGTGCGGCAGCAGCAGCTCCGCAAAGCCGGCCTGCAGCCGTGCCTGCGGACGCCCGCCGCCGCTCGCGCGCCGGTGATGCTGGACACGTGCAAGCCGGGATCGCCCGGGCAGGAGGGCGCGTGCCATGCGGCCGCAGACGCGCAGCGCCGGCTCCTCCACGCGGATGGCGAGCGCAAAGGCCAGGCGGCAGACCCAGGCGGCGTAGTCCCGCCGGTGCGCGGCCCACAGCTGGTCGCTGTCCAGCGCCCACTGCGGGTCGGCCAGCGCGGCAGCGAGCTTCGGCGGTGCCGGCGCCTCGCCCCTGGCAAAGACGTCCAGGTAGCCGCGCGTCGGCTCGTCCAGCGCGGCCAGCAGCGCCTTGCCCGGCTCTGTGGCGAGCAGCTGCCGCAGCAGCGCTCTGTGTGAGCGCATGGGGCAGCCAGGCGTGCTGTGGCAGCAACCGCGGCAGGCGCCACCTGGCGCAGCGTCGCCTGCGCGCTTGCCACGGTGTCCGGGTCCTCGTCCACGACCAGGCCAGCCAGCAGCTGCAGTGCCTGCGGAGGCACCGGCCCTGGGCCAGCGACCGCCGCTGACGGAGGCGGATCGTCTCCGAGAGCCACCTCCGCCGGCGGCAGAGGGCCCAGCATCGCGAGCAGGCGGCCTGCTAGCGAGGCCAGGTGCGCGTCGCCCAGCTCGCGGCCGTCGGCGGCCAGCTGCCAGGCAGCCTTCTCCAGCCGCCGCCTGCATCCCGCGCCCGCAGCGAACCCTCGATTCCAGAGTTCATTGCTATTCAACAGAAGGAAGGCTTGACATCACTACGCTGCCGAGCTCGAGGTTCCATGACCGTATGTCGACGCACATGCGTCTTTACGTCTTGTACGCATGTGCGCCGACATGCGGCAAACGCGAGTAGCGCTTTGTCTCGACGCGCATTGTCGCTGCACCACGCGAGCTTTGCCATCGCGAGAGCAGGCTCCGCGCAAGGCAAATACGGGAACAGCAGGCAGGGAGTGGAAAAAAGCAAAAAGAGCGAGCCACGTGTGGGGCTCGAACCCACGACCGTATGGTTAAGAGCCATACGCTCTACCAACTGAGCTAACGAGGCCCGGTGCATATTTGCGCTTTCTGGGGACATATAATCAGGCGCGCCTTTCTTCCCCGCCGCCGTCGGCCTGGATGCCCTCCAGCAGCTGCGGCTTGCGCGCATCCAGCTGCGCGGAAAGGTGGTCCAGCGCGCGCGCTCGAGGCCCGGCGGGCATGGCTCGCACGCGGGCGGCAAAGCTGCCCACGTCCGCGGCCAGGCTGACACCGCTGCGCAAGTGCCGTTGGAGGAGGCGCGCAGCCGCAAAGACCTCGTGCTCGGGCAGCAGCTCGACTTGCCGCAGAAACGGGTGCAGCTCGCGCGGCGCCTGGGAGCAGCACGGCACCAGGTCGGCGCGCAGGCACTTCAAAACAGCCATGCAAGCGACGAGTGAACACCGCACCTCAACGGTGAGCCTAAGGATGAGCGCGACGGCGGGTTGGTCCCTTGTCAAGCCGCCGGCGGCCAACTGCGCCTCTGCACATTCGGTCAGCCGGAAGAGCAGCGGCTGCAGCAGGGGTCCCAGCACCGCCGCTCCCTGTGCGGTCAGCACGTCGGCCAGCAGCCGCTCCAGCAGGGCGCCCGCGGACGCCTGCGCCTCCCTGCGAGCGCAGGCACGCCTCGGACGCCTGCAGCCTCGGCAGGCGCATGCCAGCCCACGCGCTGGCTCGGGCAGCGCCGCGCCTGAAGGTCAGGCAGCCGAGGAGGACGTGCAGCAGGTAGCGCAGCGTCGGCGGCGTGCGCAGGCGGTGGCCCGCCAGGCGCATGAAGGCGGCCGCAGCGCCCAGGCGCAGGCGCACGTGCCGGCCGTGCCGCGCGCCCGCCAGCGCACGGTGCACGTGCACCAGCAGCTGCTGGCACTTGGCCTCGTCCAGGATCTGCAGCCAGGCGCGGCCCCGCTGAACTGCCGCACCGCCTCCACTCCAGCTGGCCCCCCCCCCGCCTGCCAGCCAGGGGCCTCGCCTGCGTCTGCAGCACGTGCTCGTTGGCATCCCGGTCGCCGGCGCCCGCCAGCCAGGGGATGGCGGCCAGCACGGTGTCGACGGCGGCAAACGGCGGCCGCGGGTCGGCCGCCTCCACGGCCATCGGCAGCGCCAGCCCGATCAGCGACACCACCTGCTTCTGCAGCAGCGCGTTGCGCTCCGCCTCTGCGGCCGCACAGGGCGCATCAGCGGCGCCTGCGGGCGCGGCCGCGGGCCTGCGAGAGCTCGTGACGTGCCGTCAAAGTGCGCGTCGATGACCCGCCCGACCAGCTCGCCCAGCAGCTCCTTGCCGCCGTCGATCTCGCGCAGCGGCAGCGCGAGGCCCAGCGCGGCCGCATAGTACTGCTCCACGGCCTGCCTGGGCGACACGCCTGCGGCGCACGCACAGCCGCGCTCGTGAGCGCAGGCGACGCCAGCAGCCTGCGGCAGGCGCTGGCCGGGCCTGCCTCACCCAGCGCTGTCGCGCACTGCTGCAGCTCCTCGCGCGCGGCCGCTGCCAGCTGCGCGCCCTCCTCGGCGTCGCCGGCCCTGCTGGGGCGCTGTTGCTGCAGGTGCGCCTGCGCCTCCTTGAGCAGGACGCAGGGCAGCAGCACCGCCATGTGGGCGCGCAGGAAGTCGCCCGCGCTGCCGTCCTCGCCCAGCACCTCCTGCCGCCGGGCGCGGCACTCATCGCGCGTCGACCGGCCTGGCACGCAGACAAGGAGGAAGGCGGAGGCCGGCCGCCTCTCCTCACCCGGATGGCCACCAGGTCGTCCAGGTCCCAGCCCTGCTCGGCCAGCCAGTGGTGCGCCAGCGGCAGCAGGTGGTAGGCGCCGTACGACCGCAGGCTGCCGTAGCCCAGGCGGCGCGCGGCCAGGCGCAGCACGGCGCGCACGAGCGGGCGCTCCACCGGCCGACCCGTCAGGCCGGCCAGCAGCTGGAGCGCGTTCGACTCGACCGCCTCCTCCGCAGCCGCACACTCGCCTGCGGGCCGCAGCCCGAGCCGGTCTCCGAACGCCCGCCGTCCCTGCGCAGGCGCCGCTGCCGAGGAGGACGGGCGCGCACCGAGCGCGAGCGCCAGCGTCTCGGCCTGCTCCGGCTCCAGGTCGTCGCCCAGCGCCCCGCCGTAGCGCTGCAGCAGGCCCTCGAACGCGGCCTGCGCGGCGGGTGCGCCGTGAGCAGCGCGGGCGCGCCGCCGGGGGGACCGCGAAACTGCGGCGGGTGAGTCGCGACCTGCGGCTTCGCCTCGGCGGCCAGCAGCGCGCGGCAGAGGCCGACGGCGCCGCGCCGCGTCGCGTAGCACGGGTCGCCGTGCGCGTCGGCGAGCAGGCCGGCCGCGCGCGCGCGCTCAGGCTCGGTCAGCGCGTCCGCGTCCGCGGCCAGCAGCGCGGCCGCGGCGGAGGCGAGCGCCAGGCGCAGCTCGGCGCCGCTGCGCCGCGGGCCGGCCGGGGCGTCGACCTGCCGGACGAGCTCCGCGACGCGGTCGAGCAGGGTGTACAGGTCTCCCAGCACCTCGCCCGCCTCGGCGACCTCCGCCTGCGAGG
The DNA here is from genome assembly GCA_003568905.1 of Trebouxiophyceae sp. KSI-1. Classification (NCBI taxonomy): domain Eukaryota; kingdom Viridiplantae; phylum Chlorophyta; class Trebouxiophyceae; species Trebouxiophyceae sp. KSI-1. The sequence continues at coordinate 40,322 of BHFV01000178.1, forward strand.
CGGACGGCTGCGAGGCGGCCGGCGGGTTGCCCGCCGCCGCCCAGCGCCGCAGGGTGCGCGCCTGTGCCTGCAGCCAGCAGCGAGGGCACGCAGCTCGGCTGCGCTGGCAGTCCAGGCCCTGGAGAAGGCACGTTGGCAGGCAGACAGAGACAGGCCTCGACCAGGCGCAGCAGCGCCAGGCAGCCGTCGATGGTAAACTGCGAGTCCCGCAGCGTGGCGGCCAGCCGCTCCGCGGCCGCCAGCTGCGGCGCGGGCGCGACCGCGAGCAGCGCCCCGGCCGCCTCCAGCAGGGCGAGCTGCGGCTCGCTCTGCGCCTGCGCCCGCCGCTGCGCCTCGCCCGCCGCCAGGCGGTCGTGCGCGTCCAGCAGCGCCTCCGCCGCCGCCGCCGGGTCCGCGTGGCCCCACGCCAGCGCCAGCCGCACGCAGCCCAGCGCACCGCCGCCCGGCGCGCCGCCGGCCGCCTGCGAGGGCGAGGCGGACGCGGCGGCGTCCGCGCCCGCCCCCGCGTCGAGCTCCGCGTCGAGCTCCAGGTCGGCGTCCATGGGCGCGCCCCCCTGCGCGCGCTGCGCCTGCGCCGGCTCCGGGCGCAGCACGCCGGCCAGCAGCGCCGGCAGCAGGCGGTCACAGCGTCTGCGGGGGGCGGCGCTCGTCTGAGCCCACGGGCGCCGTTGGATGAGAGTGCCCTGGCGGGCCAGCAAACGGGCGCAGCAGCAGGGGCCTGAACGCACCCGTGGGCGGCGTGCAGGCCGGGCGCCGCGAGCGCCGAGGCGAGCGCGCGGAGGTGCGCCACCATCGCCTCCTCCGGCCCCGCCGCAGCCTCCGCCAACGCAGGCAGCTCCTCTGCCAGGCCGTCCAGCAGGCCACATAGTGCCTCTGCGGGCAGGCAGGACGCGTTGGAGGCAGCCGTGGCAGCGCGCTCGCCGCCCGCAGCCCGCCCGGGCGAAGACGCACCCAGGCAGCCGGCGTGGTGCGGGCCGGCGGCCAGCAGCTGGGCGGCGAGCGCGCACAGCGCCAGGCGGCGGCGCAACTCCGCGCCGCTGCGCTCGGCCGCCTTGTCCAGCGTCGCCTGCAGGGCGCCCGCGACGGCGCCCCACGCGCTGGCTGGCGGCACGCTGGCGGGCTGCCCCGCGGGCGCCTGCGCCGCCTGCGCGTCCTGCAGCGCCTGCGCCTCCACCCACTCCTCCCCTGCGGGCGCCCCGGCGCCGTCACACCCCCCCCACCCCTGCAGCCGCTCCGCTTCAGATGCGCCGGGCGCGGGGGCGGGCACCCCGCATCAGGTAGGCGTCGGACTCGTCGCTGCCCGGCGCCCGCCACCAGCGCGAGCCGGCGCCCTCCTCGCAGGCGGGCGCCCGGCCGGTCAGCAGCGCGAGCAGCGCGGCCGCCGCCTCCAGCGGCTCCTCCGCCGCCGCCGGCGAGGCCTGCAGCAGCGCAGCCGCGGCTCGGGCGCCGGGAGGGCCGCCGGCTTGCCGCTGCCGGGGGATGAGGCCGCAGAGCTGCGGGGCGGGCGCGCACCAGGATGCGCGCCGGCAGCTCGCCGCGCGCGACCGCCTCCCCGTGCCGGCCGGCGTGCGTCCCTGCAAAGACACCGGCCAGCAGGCGCAGGGCGGCGCCGCCCAGCGGCACGCCGCTCAGCCCGCGCCAGAAGGCGGGCTGCTGGCTCATCCAGCCGGCCAGGCCCAGGCGCGCTGCACCGCACAGCAGCCGCAGGCCCTCCTCGCGAGCGATTGGTGGCGTCGCCTCGGCCTGGCGGCGCGCGGGCGCTCAGAGGGGGCCTCCACCCACCCCTGCGGGGGCTTCCTGCCGCCCGACAGCAGGGCAGCGCGCACCAGCGTCCACTGCATCGCATCTGCGGCCAGCGCGCGCCACGGCTCCAGGTCCGGCTGCGCGCCGCCGCCCGCCAGCAGCGCGTGCCTGGCCAGCGCGCCCGCCAGCTCCGCCAGCGCGGCCAGCAGGCAGAGCACGCGGCGGCTCTCCGCCTGGCGCTCGCAGCCGCCGGCCGCCGCGCGCGCGGCCTCGGTCGCGACCTCCGCCCGCAGCGCGCCCGCCAGGGGCGCCACCCAGCCCTGCGGGTGAAGCAGCTGCCGCGTCGCGCCGCGCTTCTCCTCGGGCGGCGCGGCGGGAGGCGGCCGGAGGGCGGGGAGGAACCTGCAGGGCGGCAAAGGGCACGCGGTGGCCCTGCCGCGCCAGCAGCAGCGCCAGCGCCAGCGCCCAGTGCGGGCTGCCGGCCGCGTCCTCCGCCAGCTGCGTCCAGGCCCCGGCCAGCCGCCGCCGCTTGGCCGCGCGGCCTGCGCCGGCGGGCGGCCGTTCGCTGCCCGCCCGCCCCACACATTGCCTGGCAGCGCTCGAGCACGAGGCCCAGGGGCGCGCCCTCCCCGCCGTCCCCGCCGTCCGGCTCGGCGGCGACAGGCTGGCAGGCGGCGCCGAACGCGGCCGCCGCCGCCAGCTCCGCGACGCCCTCCTGCTGCCGGGTGAGCGCCAGGCGCGGGCCCGTCCAGGTGGTGCCCAGCCGCTCCAGCTCGCGGCCGGCCGC